>JAQGBU010000377.1:0-32473 GCA_034698605.1 Isotoma decorata
AAAATATATATGAAACATTAACTCCCCCGCCCCCCGGAATAACCCCCTCCCTTTTTTGGAGGGTTGAAACAATAACTCCCCCGGGGGTTCTATACCGGGAAATACGGTACTTGGGCTATGTACTGTCTACACTAATTTTTCTCTCTGAAATTGAATCTTGATATGATTGATTTTATTTTTCTTCGTTAGATTATACTATCTGTTTTTCTTAGAATGCATTCATTTTAGATGTTTATTTAATAATATTTATAAAAACGTCAATGGAAGACACATACGTGACTTCAATCGTTTAATATATTCTGTACTCATGAGTTGGCTTATATTTCTTGTTAATCATCCGATGAGAATTCTATGCTCATTAATCAACATAATAAATTTACCTTGTGTGCATAGAAGTTTTTATCTGAGGCGAAAACAAGTGAAAAGTTTGTTAATCGAATACTAAATATGCACTCACTTTATCTCTTTCATATCAGGCTGAGTAGAAGTCAGAAAAATTGCATATTAAGCTTGGTTATTATCACGACTCATACTCCTAGATTTTGAAGCATAAAATTTTTTTAAAGCTTAACGACTTCTGTACTTCTGATGATGGTCATCTTCATGTTGGAGGTAATTGAGTAAATCTCAGTTTAGAAGCTTTTTTTTAGATTCCTTTTTTTAAAAACATTTTAAAGTTAGTAAAGCTGGATCAAATTGGCATAGATGACAACTATAACACACTACAAAGTCCTCGTGGGCAAAAATGATGTTTGATTAGCTTGAAATAGAACTGACGCATTTTTTTGTTTACTGTTGGCCTGACTTGACGATAGGTATAATCTAGAGTTATGCCGTCTCACAACTTTTGACTATGTTTCAGTTGGGATGGGCTTGCGTCTTGTCATGAATAGCCATTGTATTGTTTATTATGGTTATGCAATTTACAATTACCATAATCTTATATCCTTGTATGATTCTAATGCTACGTTATGAGAACATAATAACAAAACTCTACATTCTTAATTTTTATTTGATTGAACTTGTGTTAAAAGTTAACATAACCAAGTTAATGTTTTGACTAGGAGAAATAATGAAGGATCTGGCTACACTGAATTACCCTTCACTAGTCAGTCTAAGGTTGCTCAAATTTCCTCTGAAGAGGCGTCAATAAAAGCTACAACTCGAACCCGAAGAGAAAGCCGTGATGACTATGTACCTGAAGTGGAAGTTCTAGGAGTGTCTTTCGAATATGACTCTGATAAAAAGCGGGTCGAGTATGATCGAAATGGATCTCCGAGAATTTTAGAAAATATGAAAGTTAAAATGAGATTATATGGGAGATTTGATAAAGAAACCTATTTCAAATTGTCCAAGTTCCAAAAATGTGACGATCCTAACAATCGTGAACCCGGAGTTAAGGTAAATGAATTTTTGAATCAATCGTTTTGATGTTTAATGTTTATGTAGCTACCTGGTTCCATTTTGAGAGGTTCAGTAACTTCATTAAAATCAGTTTGTATTCAAATTAGGACGTATTTGTATTTTGGCCAAAAAAAATTACCCGGCTTCTCTATTTCTAAACGATGGGGCTAATTCGTGTTTTGATGCAGTGACCTAAATCTGGAAGTTTAACTATCTTTGGTCAAATTAGATGTTTTCGATTTTTTCTTTGTAGCTGTACTGATAGGGTGACCATCCGTCCCGGTTTACCCGGGACATGCCCGGTTTTTGCACACTATCTCGGCGTCCCGAAAATGTCCCGGTTTCTGATAAGCGTTCCGGGTTTTAGTTGAAGTTTTCAAACAAAAACTAAAAACTTCCATTCTGGGAAGCGGGTAGTTGATTTTTACTATCGGTGTTGCTCATCGCATAAACTGAAGGTATATTGTTATTCCTAATATATTACGAATGAATATAGTAATATTCCTAACATACTATTAAGGAGTATAATTCGTAACATATTATCAATTAGTGTTTTATTATTCCTAATATACTACGAATAAGTATCCTAATATATTGCGCACAGATATATTATTTATTAAAGACAGAGAAATTCGAAATTTAAGTAACTTAAATTTCGTTACTTAAATTTCGAATTTCTCTTTGTCTTTAATAAACACATCTCTTAGCCATAATATCAATAAGATATATTATTGTTTAAATCAGTGTTGTCCGGGGTAGTTATTGTCTATAATTCTTTTGAGTGCTTAGTGATGAATGTGAAGACTTCTGAAAAGGCACGAAGTTCTACTCTCGGACGAGGGATAATGTAGGCAAGGGCAGGTTTGCCTTTCTCAACGTTTTTTAATACCGTCTCTATACTAGGCATGGCCCATGGCATGGGTTAGTATTACTAACCCAGTACTACTAACTTAAAATTAGTAGTAAGGAGTAAATCCAGAGGGGTTTTAAATGTACGCTACAGGGGAATTAAAACAGAGTCGCTAAAAGTATCCCGGTTTTTTCTTCTTGATCGATGGTCACCCTACTGTACTAATTTATTTGTAACCGGATTATTATACATATATAATTGCAAATATTTACAAACTAGTATAGGTACTATTTATATGCATAAAATAATAATGCCTATAAATATAAATAGCACCTATACCTATAAATGATTTTAAAATATCAATAATAATAATTCCCCCAAAACTTATATCATGAATACCGTAAAACTCGATTTAGTACCCCCAAGGATTTCAATCAGCCAGTACGCTGTATCTAATGAAGTGAGATAAACTCTTGAAATGGGCCCAGGTTCTGAAGCTTTGTTTCCGACCAAGTTATAAGTTATTATTCGAAGTGGTATTAAATTTGCGATAGGGACGTGTTAAATGAATTTTATATTTTGTTAGGTCGAAACTCCTGACGACTCAGGTACAATGGGAGAAGTTTTGATTCAAATGCCGCAAGTTGGGGAGCTTCATGAAGTTTATTTATGCTTGAAGTCGGCCAAAATGACTCAATACGTTCGCCAAGGAGAAACTGGTCCAGAGGGTGGAATCAAACCTTGGCTTGTAATAAGGCTCTATCAGGCAATGCTACCTTTATGGCTTCATCTAACTCTGCTCAGTCTTCTTCTCATTTTATCGGGTCTCTTCTCAGGATTAAATCTTGGGCTTATGAGTTTAAACAAAACAGATTTAAAAATAATAATCAACACTGGAACCGCAACCGAAAGGGGCTACGCAGCACGCATCGCACCTGTTCGAAATCATGGAAACTTTCTCCTTTGTTGCTTACTCTTCAGCAATGTTCTCGTTAATGCTTCGTTGACCATTTTGGTCGATGATTTGACATCTGGCTTCATTGCCATTATTATGTCAACCTTATCCATTGTCATTTTCGGAGAAATTATACCACAAGCTATATGCTCTAGGCATGGACTCGCTGTTGGGGCGAAGACTATTTACGTCACCAAGTTTTTCATGCTCATTACATGCCCGCTAGCCTTTCCTCTGAGCAAATTATTGGATAAGTTATTAGGAGAAGAAATTGGAAGTGTTTACACGAGAGAACGATTAAAAGAATTGCTTAGGGTATTTACTTCTGTTATTCAAAGCTATTTTCATCTAAACAAAGTGCCTAAATCCTTTAATATACCCAAAGCTTTTATGCAGCATGACGATTCTCTTTTCATTTAGGTAACAAAAGACCATCATGGGTTGGAGACGGAAGAAGTTGGAATTATCTCTGGGGCCTTGGAAATGAAAACTAAAACGGTAGGAATGAATTAAGTACACTATTACTCACTTAGTAAAGATGCAAATTGAACTTTACTCATTTCTTTAAATTTTAAACTAAACATTTCAAGTCCCGTGCTTGATTTTTGTAATTTAATTACAAAAATAAATCCAAGAGTTGTTTTTTAATTGAATCAAATCAATTTATAAAAACTGAATTTTTCTTTGAAAATTATCTAGGTTAAAGACATCATGGTTCGTTTGGATAATGTGTTTATGTTACCCATTGATGCCGTTTTGGATTTTGAGACGATGGCTGAGGTTGAGTATCACGGTAAGAATCCATTTGTGTGTACTATTATTGGCTAGTTGCATTATATAAAATACAAATATTATTATCTTTCATTTTTAGGATACTCTAGGATACCCATATATGACCGAGATAGGACACACATCGTTGCATTGCTCAACGTCAAGCAATTAACTCTTCTCGATGCGAATGACAATATTCCGCTAAAAACGGTCATTGAATACTACCAAAATACTTTATTTTTTGTTTTCGAAAATACGCGACTGGATTATATGTTTAGAACGTTTAGAGAAGGTAAGTGCGCATCTTCGTATACTATATTATATCATATATTAATGTCTTTATCGAATAAGAACCCCCAGGGGAGCTAATGTTTCAACCTTCCACAAAGGGAGGGGTTGCATTCCTGGGGGGGTTAATGTTTCAAATCAAATTTTTTTCAAAACAGAAAAAGACGTCCATTGAGCACAACTCAACAAATTAATGCTGCTTTAGAAACTTATAAAATTGTCAAATTTATAAATGGCTTTCGATTTTTAAGAGTTTTTCTATGTTAGAAAGAGACATAATGAGCAACAAGTCCAGAGATATACAAATCAAACGAACGAAAAAAACTAAGCTTGCCCAGCTTTCAGATCAGCTTTTATCACATTTCATGGTATTATATTAAAATGATTCGTCAAGAAAGCGTGATACTTAAGATGTAAAGCTATATTTTTTCTAGTTTGCCTGTCTGTACTCATAATTTTAACAAGTTACTGAAAGAAACCTTTAGCCTAAGATATTTTTTGTCGGGGGGGGGGGACTGATATTTTAAATATCGTGTAGACCCGAGGAAGTTATAGAGGGGGGTCTTAATTCGATAAAGACTGGATATTATTATCCAATATTTTTTATACTTAGTATATTATACTTATAAAGGGTTTACAAGGGTCGGTTTTAAAGTTCTGTTAAAATCCACAACTAGGAAGTCGAGGTCATATGGCGTTTGTACAGCGAATAAATGATGAAGGCCCTGGCGATCCTTTTTATGAAACGATTGGGCTGGTGACCATGGAAGATGTATTGGAGGAACTTCTTCAAGCAGAAATTATGGACGAAAGTGATAGTAAGGAAGTCATGTTAATTTTTTTTAAATATTAATGAAGTGCTGAATTTATTTTGATTTTTAATGTAGTCGGAAAGTACGAAGCCCGTCTTGCAAATTCTACTAAAATTCGACCGAAAAGTGTGGTGCCATTTCATTTGACAAAGAGAAAGACAAAACCTCCAGTTGAGATTGCAGCTCCACTTGCCTTAGCAGCAGTTCAATTTCTTAGCACAAGTAAGAAATTACACATCTATAATTATAATCAATAATTCAATGAAATGCATTTTAAATCTCTGGATTTTTTGTAGGCGTTGAACCTTTCAAGAAAGAATTTATGTCAGTTACCATTCTTCAACGACTTGTATTGAGTAGTGCACATTACATCAAATTACCCAAAGACCGAGGGAATCAAAAGTCTCCGGATCTTTATCTTTACGAAATGGTATGCGTTACTCACATGTAGCTTTCTACCTTGTTTACGACTTTATTCTAATAAACAAACATTTTAGGACAAACCGTGTGAATTTTTCATCATGATCTTGGAGGGCAAAGTTGAAGTTACCGTTGGCAAAGAGAAACTTTCATATGAAAGTGGTGCTTTTACGACGTTCGGGAAGGATTTTCTAATGTCTGAGCTGGCTGCTGAAAGTAATTCTGCGAAACAATTTTAAAGATCACTAAGCATTTTAAGGAATTTCCATCCCGATTTTCTAATCCACCTTTTTGTAATTTAGAAAGTGGAGCAACATCTCCGATTATTCCAGACAAGTCAGACTCAAAACTGAAAAAGCCAACATTTATACCTGACTACAGTGTACGAGTGCTTACTGACCTTCATTACGTAATGTTGAAGTACAGTGCTTATAAAGCAGCTATACTGGCAACTGGAATCGAACGGGCCAATGCTGACCCAGGAAAGTCGCAGAATAGGAATTGGCAAGATGAAATCGAAAAGGTTTGAGTATTTTTGTGTATTATGAAAATATATCTTTCTTTCATTCATTCATCTTATAAAGTGGCTATTATTTTTTTTAGATGCTGGAAGGAGGTGAAGATGAAACAGCTTCTGAGTCTGGACGTCGACAAAGAATTTCAGTAAGAATGGAGAAGGTTTTTACTTACGAATAATTTTGTCGGGCCACTTGATATAGGGAGTTATTGTGTACAATGTTTATTTTTAATTTTCAGCGTGATGAGGATTCAGTGAGTCGGAAAACCAGCATTATCGTTCCAGTTGGAGACAGTGAAGTTGGGGGAGGGGATAATCCAGATGAGCAGACTAAACTTCTTTGACAGCACAGCTATTCCAGAACAAATCTCATGAATACCTAATCTAAATCTACTAAATTAAATTATCTGTCCAATATCCGCAGTATTTTCAGGATAAGGCTGCTCACTTGTAATGTAGGATAACCTCACCCTGACGTAGAATATTGGCCTGTTTTACTTAGTTTTCTACCAGAGACATTATTTACTTTTTGTTCCTGTTTTTTGATTACTACTTATTTATTTCATCAGTATTGGAGTTTCTCACAAGTTTTTTTTTACTTTGTTTGAAAGTGACTTCTGCTATAAACTGTGTTATACGCTTTCCAGTTCAGTTTTTTTGGCGTGTGCCATAGTATTTTTTGACTGATATTGGTACTGAACCTTAAGGAGTATGGGATCATTTGGTCATTGCAAACTTTAAAAATTGTAGAAGTAGTAGCCTGAAATCCGCTAATTCGAGTCAATAATTGGTCTCTGGAGGTGTGCCAAACGTTTTTGAATTGTCATAATTAGTAATTCCAACTTCCGAAATTGTTATTTGAAAATGAATTATTATGATTAACACCTTAAGTCCGCGGAAAGTAAATTAAATTGAGATTATAGAGTTTTTTAGTTTCTGCGGTTTCTCATGCATTATTCAATTATCAATGTATCTTTTTAAATTTTACATCTTTCCTTTGCAATACTTAAGATGAGTAGAGTTGTTTGCTGTACAAATCTCTGTTATAATATTTCCAAACTTCAGAAAATGTAAGTATCATGTGGTTTTAGGCTTTAAGCTGACAGGCGACTACTTATAGAATCAGTATGCATATTATAACCTGTATTTATATTATAATCTATGTTATAAGATGTTTTGTTACTTCTCAGCATAATTTAATGCCGTTTTGCTCCAGAACCAAATCCTAGGAAAAATTATATACTAAACGTCAAATAAGTGTCATGTAGAGCTTAATTGTATTCGATTAATTGTGATTTGCCTTTCACTGACAGTTTGATTTTTTAATAATGCAAAAATTGTAAATTGGCTTTGTTTTTTTCGACTCACAGATCAGAAATTTTGCCGTGTTAAAAAATCAAATTGAGAGTGTACTTAGCCTTAGCCTTTGTTATCGAAACAAACAGAAGTCAGTGATTCAAAACTAAATCGCATTGACTTAAAAATGCTACTACAAATGCGTTAACGACTTAATTACTAGCTATGCAACGTTTTAAATAATTTATGATACGTAAGATTTAAGACTCAGTACTTGGTGTACTTCTAATTCTAAGACATTAAATTCGTAAAGCGATACTTTTGATGCTGGTTCGCAGTGAACCAGCAGATATATTGTTGTTTATAGTTATTGTTGTGATTAAACTACTTAACATGTCATTTTACTATATAATAATTTATAGAAACGTCTCCACTACATATTGTTTAAAAAGAAAGACAAAGAAAGTAGCTTAATGGCAGCTCGTTATTTGGATTGCATTCAAGCTATGTATTAAATCGATAGCAAACTCGTTTTGTTACCTTAATTGATGGGTGAGTCTTTTAAACACTCATAAATTGGAACATCTCTATCTGGTGAATAATCCTTAAGAGAGCTTCAAATATTTCGAATAATATAACCTGTGTTATTTCTCTTGCACGTTTCGCATGAAATTCAGAAAAATAATGTAATCCAATAATACCAATGCAATAACCTAACCATTTTTAAGAATACCATAATTCAAAGTCAGTATAATTTTGTGCAGTTTATCTAATCAAGTACTTTTGACTTGTTTATTCAAATTATTCCTGCATTCCGTTATAACTCGTCTGTTTCAGTCTCTTGAATGTCCAAGTCCATCTAAGAATGTTTAAATGGGTCAATCACAAAATGCACAAATACACGCAGAAGGTTACCCATGCTGATAATACTTAATATCGATTTTATATTAAGTCGATTTTAAACATTCGTTTCATCTAAAAGTAGATCATCCACTTCTTCCTAATTAATTGTAATAACTTTTATTAATATAAACATAACTGTTCATTAAATAACTTGGATAATCAGGCAAAAGAAAAAAAGTGCTGTAATTGTACCTGGCAGATAATTGAATTGAAGTGTCTTGTCTCAAGTCTACAAATATTTATTGTCGTCTGAATAATGTAATATTGTCGCAATTAGTGTCTTTTTAGTACGAGGGATAAGATTTTGAAAATTATATGAACAATGTTATAGGATTAATTACTTGTCATTAAATACTTACAAAAATTACAAACGACGGCTGTCAAACTGGAATACACATGTATATAAGACAAAGTTGCAAAAGTCATTCACAATAAACTCATCCATAAATTTAAAAATTGTAAATAATATCGCTAATTATTATTATTATCATTACAATAGTTGTTGTATTGTAGAGCATGACATTTTTAAACAGATGAAAATATAAACTCGTAACTTAGCATTATAATATTATTGCGCTCAATTAAAAGTACAATAAAATAATAAAAATAAACTGATTGAAAAGAATTGTTATGAATATTATTTGTTTCAGAGCCAGTAAGTGCAAATAATATTATTATACTGATGAGAATCAACGAGTTGAGAGTCATAATTTTTTAGAATTTTCTGGCTCGTCATTTTCAGAATCGGTTGATTTACTCTCATGTCTGCGATTGTTGTTATTGTTCCCAAGACCGTTCTGCTTCATAGCTGCATACGTCTTACTATTCTTTGTCTCTGAATATCCGGAAGATGTTAACCTAGGGTAATGCTGGGTATCATCTCTCTCCGGAGGGCTTATTAATAAACTGGGAGAAAGAATTACTCCTCCTTGCTTTCTATTTGTAGAACCCTGCATAAACCGAAATTTAATTTTAAAGTTAACATGGTAATTTAATTTGAAAAAAGTTTATAAAATTACCTCAGTATCTTTCTCGGAATCAGTTTCCGTTGTAATGGATTCTACTGATCTTTTGTCAGGACTGTTGCTTCCTTCGTCAGCACCATGCTTCATCTTTGCATTAAATAAAATAAAATTCCAAAAATCATACAAATGAAAAGTTTCTTGCTACTATATAATAAATTAAATCAATTATAATATAGTCTTCCTCATCTGTATATTCTCTGAACTTACGCTGTCCATTTGGGCACTAGAATATCAAAAATAAAAGTAAGTTTGTTATTGCAATGCAAATTTTTAAAACTACTTGCGATCCACAAATGATTATGACGAGATTGAAAATAATAAATTATTATATTAACAATTCTATTATATTAAAAGCTACCTAAATTATTATATTAAAACTAATATAATTAAATTATAAATATAATAATAAATTGAAAGTTTAAAAAAAATGTCGTACTCAAAATCTGCCCCTGCTTTGCTATTCGCGTTAAGGTCCGCCTGATAAAAGGTTGTTTCCAATAAAGTGGCTTGTTTTGCAGCGACATAAATTGATCGTGGTATTTTGAGGTATGTTACGTCGGTAACAGCACGGACTGTATAGTCGGGAATAAACAATCCACCGTGTAGCAGGATTGATTCTAAGTTATTTTGAGACGCTACTACTACCGTCGATTTCCGACTTTGTAATGGAGTAGACGGCGATTCTCCTTAAAATAAAAAGTTAAAATTCCAGTCGCTTAAAGGCAATTTTTTACTAACTACATATTAAACATCATGTTTAAAAATGCAGCGAATTTTGTAAAACAAAAAAAGAACAGTTATGCATGTCTCAATTAATGTACCTAATCCAACATTTTGATTCAGACTTTGAGTTCCAAAGTAAGTAAATGGACCACTTTCAAAAATTAAATTCTCCTTGCCCATGACAGCTTGTACTCGGCCTTCCAAAATCAAAACAAAGTAGTCGGCTGCCACACCCTATATATTTTTTGTCAAACATATTCGATGTGTGTAAAACTTAATATTTTCACTTCAAGTTTTACGCAATAAATCTGTTCTTGGTTTCTACTTACCCTTTCATAAATTAACGTTGATGGATCGATTATATTATCATCTCGAAGTTTTAATTTAATCCGAATAAATACATTCTGTTTCAGAAGACGCTCTAAAATGTTTTTAGAGATTTGGTCCCTACCGAAGGCATCAATTGCTAATAGAAAAAATATTCAGCATGTTTGTAAATGACTTAAGCAAAACAAAAAATATCACATTGAGTAAGATCTCATAAATATTGAATTTTTACTTGTACTGAGGTACTGAAATGCAGCAAGGGTTAACTGTGGGGACACATGCATTCCTTCAGGATTTGAGTTGAAGATTCCTGGCATGGGGTTAACTTGACCATTCGATCTCCTTCTGCTTCTGTTATTAGCTGTAATTGAAATCCCAAAAAAACCATGAGGAATGGGCACAACAGATACTCACTTATATTGGGTGTGACCGATTCGGCCCTTTAACGAACTCAGCTTTTTAACCCTAGGAGCCCTTATGTGAAAACGGATTTCAAAAACACTGACCCAACCATACACGGAAAGATGGTAACCACCATTCGCATAAAGCGTCCTGAGCCATTTATAATGATCACGTATTTTAGTAGACAAAGACATGAAGTAACCAAGACTTGCACAATATGAAGTAACTAAATAATTCACTATACCCAAAACATCCGTCTCATCATTAATTTCTGCTTGAATGAGCTCCTCAATTACATCCTCCAAAGTAATAATTCCAATGATTTCGTAATACGGATCCGAGTTATCAGATGCGTGATATCTTTGTACACAAGCTAAATGGCCTTTGCTTCCTGTAGTAGAATAATCATATAATTATTAGTAAATCATCCGAAGAACTTTCTAATCAAAAATTTAAAATGATTTCATTGTGAATTTAATTTTACTCGTAACGAACCTTCTTTAAATTCCCTAAACATATCATCCAGGGGTTTTGTGTCTTCCACGAAATTACATTGGTTGCCGTAAAATTCGCAAATGGTTTTAAGTGGCATTTGGTCATCAGGATCAACATAAGCCAGATCTTTAGTATACAAGATTGATACAACATTGCCTCGATTTCTTTCATAGATTGGGATTCGTGAATAGCCTGAATGAAAATACAATTGATTAAAATATCATCTCTATTCATTTAAATTGTATTGTGGATGGTAGAGATAATGGGCCATACCACTTTGCATGATTTCTGTAACAGTATCAAAATCCAAAACAGCATCAACGGGTAACATGTATGCATCATCAATTTTTGTCATCACATCAGCACACGTGCACTGCTTTAACTTCAAAACTCCTTCGATAACATTAACTTCATACTTTTGCAAGTCATTTTGGGTCACCTAGGTAGATATGGATTAAAGCATTAATTAGAACGGATGAATCATATTATATCAACTTTAGCAAGCCTTAATGTTTCACGAGCCTTCTGGTTATACTCTTATACTTGCAATTAGTATTGAGGCATTTTTATTGCGAATAATATTGTATTTTTCATCGATTTAAAACTTTTTGGTTTGATATTCAGGGCAAAAGGTTTAACGCAAAAATTTTAGGTTTTGAAGAATCGCTGAAAGATTTTCAGCTGTGCCTGTTGTATCACTTATCTTTAGCACATTCTTTAACTATTACCAAGCAAGAAGTAAATAGGTAAATAATCATGCCAGCTTTGATTGACAGGACCGAGTGGACGCATAATTTATTTAAAAATATGATTCAGCTTAGGATTTTATTGCCACTGGGTGGATACGTTTTTTTTAATTACTTTGTTTAAATCTCCCACTGCAGTTAAAAAAAGGTCTGCAAATCTGTTAACTGTTTGCATAAGCCATTTATAATAGGAGCCAAAACAGTAGCCCGAACAGTACTTAAATTGAAACCCACATAAATATGCATTCGTATTTAGAAAAAATCTTTTATAGTTATTTACTTTAAAAACAAATTAAACTTTTTACGGATTTTTTTCTGAAGGTATTAAAATGAAACCGGTAGAAATTGAAATGATCATTTTATTATTTCAGGAAGCGAATGATTTGATAATGAAACTGGTACTGAAAATTGTTGCATAGTAAAAATTATTAATAGTAAAAATAAAAACCGTCTCGCCACTCGCCATCCTTTCTTTTTTATCGGTTGAGGATGCTATCAGAGTAATATTCAGAATTTTAAAAAGGTCTTTTATGTATCTTTAGGCTAAACCCGTTTCAAATTCCAATTTTTTTATTACTACAAGACCCACTTGTCACCTCCGATTTGACAATTCAGCCACTTTGGCAGTGTACAATAATAATGATAGGATCATTCAAAAGCTTTGATGAACCATTGTAGTGTAGAGGAATATGCCATTAATTGGGCATTTCAATTTTTTAAAATGATTTTGAAATACGATCTGTCCAGATAAAGTCGGTAATGAATAAAAATAAATAAATAAAAAGGTTTTATTACCTTAATGAGCTCTTTCAAACGGTCTCGATTATAAACGTTGCCTATTTCTTTCCCAAGAATTTTATCAAGAATCCAACTCACAGGATATGAAAGTGGAGAAGTTATAGCCATTGTTATCTTCGTCACCCAAATCGTTTTGGCACCGACAGCTAGTCCATATCGTGAACAAAATGCTTGGGGTATAATTTCACCAAAAATTACAATTCCAAGAGTTGAACCAATTACAGCTATAATTTTAAAGCATCAACATGTGATATTAACTTTAAGTTCATGATTATGCATATAATTCATTATGAACCAATTTAAATCATTTCGGTAAATTAATGGATCCAAACCTATGAGACCAGATGTGATTCCATCAAGAAGAATAGTTAATGTAGAGTTGACCATTACGTTACCAAGAAGCTGAACAAATTATATTGTATTTTAGTGTACAAATAATTTAATATTTTTGCAATTTTGTTTAGAGATCAATCCCGACTTGACCTTACCAAGCTGCACAAAAGGAAATTTCCATGATCCCTTAAAGGTTGGATCATCTTTGCATACCTTTTTTCTTGCTTGGAGCCTGAAAATAATGCCAAATTATTACTCATTTAAAAATCCGCCGAAGAAAATTTATCAGTTCCTCTAAATGCATAACAAAGTTTCTACTCTACCTGTATTTCCAATAATTTTCAACTCTGTCTTATCAATAGCCATAAGACCTGTTCAATAAAGCACATTCAAAAATTGAAACGTAAAATAAAAATGTTCAACTTTAATTTTTTTGTATTTTAACATCGGTACCCAAGTTCAATCCTGAGAAAAGTCCAGAGAATATCAAAAGAACAATAAGGAGTACATAATAAGCCCATCTTGGTAACCACGCCTGGTAGGACTTCAGAGTTAACCATTTTTCAGTTCCTTGATGAACCCATGGCATGTCTAGAGAGTTTTACATACGTCACTAAGCTTTAGTAATAAAAGAAAAATATTTCGTCCATAGTTTTTATTAGGCTGACTATCTATCACGAAGAAAAAACCCTGACACCAGCGTCCATTTTAAATGCCATATGGTACTTTTAAACGCCCCAATTCACTACTTAGTACTACGCCATAGCCATAGCTAGTGTGTGGATTTTAAAATCCGTCCCATTTTAGCAGGGACATACAAATATTCACACCATATCCCAGCGTCCCGAAAACGTTCATTTTCAAACGATAGTGACTTCAAAAGTACTAAAAACTACACGTTCAACTGAGGAAAACACATGTGTTATTGCATACAGTGCAAGATGGTCACCAGTAGCACCAGGACACCCTGGTGTACCCCCTGGTGGACCATCTAGTAATAAGCCATTTTGAACGGTATACGGAAGAAACGGAGCTATTACCAGTCGCTGTTTTAAAAGTTTTAATTTGTGACCTTTATGTGAAGTTTTGGTGCTGCCCTTTGATTCACCTTTAGGTGACCTTGGGGCCACTTTTGTATGCATTTTTGTATTTGAAGTTTACTGCTAAAACAAATATTTTTAAGAGGGGTACTTCAAAAGGTCCTTCCAAAGGATTAGGGACCTTAGACACTCATATGACGATCTCCGTTGCGCATTGTAGCCTATTAACCCATAATCGAAAACATTTGAAAAAAAGCCATGTGAAGAGTAGGGGAAAAGAAACACACAGACGTCACCCCAATTCCCATAAAGGGAATGCGCCACTTAATAATATACCCATTTGTCTGAACAAAAGGTCTAGTTCTAGTGTTTTTTGAAAAAAGTGTCATTTTTAATAATTTTAATTAAAAAACCAGAACGCATTTCAGAAGCCAGGACATTTTCGGGACGCAGGGACAGGGGGTGAAAACCGGGGCAGATCTAAACTCTGGTGTTGATTCACTTACCTGTGTCATTTTCTCGTACACAAATGTAATATTGGCTTTCCCCATCACCCAAAGGAGACAATTGGAACTCTGCTATAGCAGATTGAGCTGTTATTCCATCATCATAAAGCTAAAAAGTAGAATGAGAACCTTAAGAGTCGACTACAAAATCATTTTATGTGCTTAAATTGGTAAAAAATATCACTTACTTCGAAGCTTTTTGTAGATTCGTGATCATCTGAATTAAAAATTATTTTTTTAGACCAAAATAGACGAACAAATTAAAATTTAAAAAAATTCACAAAAAAATCAAACTCACCACAGTCAGTGCCTCTAAGTGCTGGTTCAGTTACAAATCTAAGAATGGTATTCTTAGTAAATCGGTCACCAAAGAGCCTTATGACAGTGCGAGAATTAGCAATAATTATTGAAATTTCGTTTTCATGCGAGACAGATTCCGAGGATTCTACAATAGTTAATCCTACTACGGTAGCTGTTCGGAATTCCAAGAGGGGATCTTCCGAAACAACAACTCTTGTCCTTGGGTTTTTATTGATTTCTATTTTTTCATTTGACAATTCCAAATCATCCGAATTTGTAGCATTGGATGATCCAAATTTATTTGTAGCGTTGTATTCGTACGAGGAATATAATTTTATGTCCTTTATCACTTCACTATTCCCACTTGGTTTCTCATAATCTTGTGATATCGGATTCGAGAATGATACAATTACTAGAGAGAAAAAAATAAGTAAAATCCGGAGAGTGTTCACCATGATTGTGTGGAACTGTGAACTGCGGAAATAATATGACTAAAACAGTAACTTTGACATTTAATGTCGTGTCGCGTGGAAGATGAGAAATTTTGTTAATGCAATATATTAAGGATTTATTTTCATAATTTTTTATTATTCTCGTAAAAACCGTTCTTAATCGACGATACTGAGGTTGTGTCATGCACGTGAAGCCGTTGTATTATTTATTAAACGTTGGGTCTTAACCATTAAGGATTACTACTATTTGTCACCCTTTCAAGAAAAGAGCCTTTAATTTTATTATTTTATTTTATTGCTGTAATAACGTTCACACTGGTGTCCACAGATTAATTCCTAAAACGATGTGTCCAGCATGTCAAAATATTATCAAAATAACCACTTAGTTCTGTCCTTCCCACTTAAATTTTTAAAATAGTGTTTTCTCTCCACAATCACACTAGTTTCCAATGGATATCCCATTTTGTTACACCTTTAGGTACCTACTTTACCTTTTCTGTGCCTGAAGGGGTACTTCTTTTGTAAAGAGAAGGTAATCCCATTTTCTATTTTGTAGCTTCTGTTGAGGCTAGAAGACTGCACTACTCTTTAAATGAATAGAGGCATCTATAAACTCTTAATTGAATACAATGACTCTTAGAAACCTTTTTCAGGTTTTAATAAAAAAAAAATCACGTCTAGCAGTTAAATTACAAATTGTACTTTGTCCTCTCAAACGAAAAAAAGGCTTGGTAAACCCGGAGCAAAGAAATATTTGTCTCTGTCGTAATCAATTCATTGACAATTATTCCCATGGAGGATCTTTTCTGTTCCCACGATTTGAAATGGGACATGTTTGAGATAATGATATTCATCTATCCATATCCCAGTTCTTTTTATTTACGTAATAATTATAATAAGAATTGTAATCCCATAATTCATGCGATATGTTGTAAAAGCAAGCAAAGGGCTTAGACACATGTCCACTATATTTGAAGCAGTCTGAAATGATACAATTATATGTTGAACAAGTGTACATAAGCATACGATGGATTTTGCATGTAATTTAGATTGAGATAACTAACAAAAAAGTATTTGTTTTATTCTAATTATCTCCCAATCGCTTGTTGCAATTGGCTACGCTTTAAAACAATTGAGTTAATCCAGTTTACAGCAGGGTGAAGCAGCTAGATCAGCTATCACCAAAATGTATTGTATAAGGACAAAGAGAAGCTTTAAAAGTTATGTTAAATACATTTATTAAAAACAGATACAACTGATTATGAAACTTATCAAGAGTAAATACAATGTTTAAAAAAAATCATTGTTGTACACACATTACACATAATTTCTTGTTTGGTCGGTTCCTCACTCAGTCAGTCATTTTAATTATTGTTTGCAATGGGATCACAATCATTTGACATTGAAACAAAAGAATCTCGTAATTACACTAAAATGTCCGTCAAATCGACTCATGCTTTTATACCTAATGATCTACTGTTTTCTTTTCATTGTACAATCAGATCAGAAGTCATGATAAAATGGCTTATGCAGATCAAATAAATTAAATGAAAGTTATGTGCGTTCCCCCGCACTTACAAGTTGTTAATATATTATTGAAACTAATTTTATGTATTGCATTACATAAAAATACCCAAAGTATTCAAGTCTGAATTATTCCTTGGTGTGCACTCATCATTGTCATGTATTTTAAGCATCTAATGCGGACATTCAAGTCTAACTAAAATGGATATAAATATTCCTAAAAATATCCTAGTCCTCTAGCTGTAGCTCTTACCAACATGCAATATAAAATAGCGAAATATTTTTCAGATTGCAATTACGAATAGCATACATTATGTAAATTACAGTTGATGGTCTTATTTATATTCTATATAAGTTATTTAGATTAGATACTAATTACCCTAGATATTGACGCGATTTGTACTTTGTGCCTATAGACACTACTTTCCTAAAAATACTTAATTGTAAGCAAATTCCTAAAACTAATTGACTGTATGCAGTCATTCATATTTTTAAGAAGCAGTAACGAGTCAAGCGCGGTGCATTGTGTACGACAGGGATGGAAGGACGAATAACTATTATATGTTTATGCTATTTACAATACACATGTGTAAATTCCAATGGATAAGTTTGTTTAGTCCTGCTGTCATACTTTCGATGCTTTGCTATTTCTACTTTTCCAAGACCTCTTGGCCAGAGATCGAAGCTTTTAGTGTGTAAACTTCTTGGAAAATAACAAGACTAAACTAGATGATTTGAAATATGAGTCAGTTATTACATGAATTGTGGAAAAAATACAATGGTAAAAGAATCCGCTGGATTTCTTAGAGTACTTTGGAATAAGTGTCATTACTATTCTCTTAGAATCTCGAAAGTAGACATGAAACAAGTAATGTATAGAAAGATTAATATGTAAAATCAATACAGGCGTTTATCTCTAAACAGTCAAGAAAGCAATTGGAATGCAAACGAAATTCATCTCAAGGAGGTGTTTAGCATAACAATGATTTTACATTTTTCATCGACCCCGTCCGCCGATAACAAAGCATGACAGTAAGAATCTTCTTTCCATTACACCTGAGTTGACAATTTTCATCTCTTCATTTCTAAGTTCCATAAAAACACTTGTTAGCATCTTAAATTAAGTAGAAGTATACTTAAATATAATTACAACTTAATAAAAATTTTGGCCTATTTTTCGAAATTTGAAATAAATTAAGTCTTCCATATTTCTAAATGTTTCCAACTTCAAAGTATAAAATGAGTCCATTTTATCCCCTATTTATGCTCAATTCAGTTTTATCAAGTGCAATTAATCCGAGCAGTCCACTAGAGTACAGTAAACTTAACAATAGTCATTCATCTAGTTATGGAAAACATTTACAGAATTACTCACCCTTTCAACAGAACAATACCTACAGTTTTCATCCGCTAGTAAATCCTAACTACATTATTCCAAATGTGTCAAAGTTCAATGGAACAAAGAATATTGAACAGATAGCAGAGTGGGGTGATTTAGAACGTTTCAGATATCGACGAGGTTCAACATCTTTACCTTTTGATGACGATGAGTCGGACTTTTTTACAAATAATCCTAATTACATTACACCTACACCTCCACCCATTTATCATGTTGAATTTTCAACAGCATATATTAGCGGAATGCGAATTGAGGTAAAAGATCTTTGTTTTTTAGTGGAGCTTGAAAAATACTTGCTATTTTTCCTAATTGGCAATTTGATTGATTTAGAGCGGAGAGAAAGGAGTTTCTTACGGTAGTTATGGTATAGCCGAGATTTTGGCTGATATTCCTGTTTCTATAAGACTCTTTGGAAGCAAATTTTCCAACCACACTATTGTTAGATTTGCAACTGAATTGAAAAGTAAGCTTTTAAAATGTGTTATTTAAAGAAGTGGGTTTCATTTCAATTAGTTATTACCTTATTACTCTTGTCCTTTGGTTTGATTTAGCCCGTGGAGACGATTGTGATGATACCTCATCAACAAAAACGTATACAGTATGAAATGATCGTATTTTTATTATATTACTTTTAGTTAAATTTTGTTCCGTAATTTCTTTTAATAAATTAATACACTTTGTTTAAAATTAGCTTTCTCATGTGAGCATGAACTCTGTGTCAGCTATTGTGGACGCTTTACTTCCAGCTTTGACCGCTGATGAGTTTTACTACATATGCGTTCGAGAAAACGATACTGGTAAGAACAAATGACAAAATTTCAAACACAAGTGTTAGCCAATTGAAGAAAGCTAATATGTTGATTATTTTATTCATTCATAGATATGCCATGGGTTCATCAAGGTAATATTATTCATATTTTGAATAGTTAACAAAAAAATAGGAATGAAGGACACAAACATATATGATCTATGACTTAAGCATAGTACAATATAAAACTCCAAAATTTTATGTTTCAGGACCTGATCCATGGTTGATGATAAGATCGGAAGAGCGTTTATTACCTTTTTGGCTTCAATGTATTCTGATTTGCATGCTTCTTCTAATATCTGGTCTTTTTGCTGGACTCACTCTCGGCATATTGAGCTTGGATACAACTTCATTAAAGGTTTTTGACGCACTTTGAATGCTTTTTATGTGACATTGAAAGTCTAAGTTGTAAAAAATTAAGACTTTCTGATGCACTTATAGATTTTAGCAAATACAGGAGAGGAAAAGCAACGAGTTTACGCAAAAACAATTCTTCCACTACGTTCAAGGGGAAACTTCCTTTTGTGCAGTCTTGTATTAGGCAACGTATTAGTTAACTCGACGCTTACAATTATTTTAGATGATTTGACTACAGGACTTTTGGCAGTCACTATATCCACTGCTGGTAAGATATAAGAACTTCCAAATGAAGATAAATATCATTGATGTAAAAAGGGCTGTGAAGGCTTGTTTGAAATCTGTGAATTGGACTGATCTTTCCCAATGTACTTTTGAACAAACAGGAATTGTTGTATTTGGTGAGATCATTCCACAAGCATTTTGTTCCCGATATGGATTAGCAATTGGAGCCAGAACAGTTTGGATAACAAAGTTTATAATGATCGTCACATTTCCACTGTCTTTCTCAATCAGTTTTATTTTGGACAAAGTACTAGGAGAGGAGATTGGGATTGTTTATAATAGAGAAAAGCTGAAAGAGTTGATACAAGTTAGTGTATATCATTGAAACCCATTATCTTTATTAATTACACCGGAATATCCCAAGTTAGTTACAATTCAATGTGCGAACTGTTGATATGATAGGTTGCGGAAAATGATCTGGAAGCAGATGAGGTGAATACAATACGAGGAGCATTAGACCTCAAGCTCAAGGTAATCTATATGTTAAACTGTCTAGTATTTCAGTCAAAAAAGCCTTACAACGGTTACAAATATAGTTATGTTTTTTAACAGACTGTCGAACAGATAATGACTCGTTTAGAAGATATATTCATGTTGCCGATTGATGCTGTTCTAGATTTTGAGCTCCTTACAGAGATTCGACGGCAAGGTGCAGACATAAGTCTTAAACAAACTTGAACTCAATTTAAATGCATGTTAAGTATAAATATTAATGTTACAATTAGGGATGGATTTAAAGGGAAGTCATTAAAGTACTGCTTAAAAAATTAAAAACAATTTACTCTAATTTCATTGTTAATTGTAACATTGTATAAATATGAGATTGGAAAAACCTGTAACAATATAACTATTAAAACTACTTAAAATTTTCCAGGATACTCAAGAATCCCAATATATGAGACAGAAAGGAACAATTTAGGTCTATTAAAATTTTTTTAATTTGTTTTTAACGAGTTATAAAGATAAGTAAATGAAAAATGTTTTTTGGGATGCACAGTTGCTCTTTTATTTACCAAAGATCTAATCTTTGTGGATCCTGATGACAAAATCTCTTTGAAAACTCTGGCCCAGTATTACAATAACCCTTGTTTTTGGGTCCATGCTGATGCTCATCTGGATCGTGTTTTTAAAACTTTTAGAGAATGTATTGCATTTTAATTTTGTTTCTTTAAATTGTTGCTTTGAATGACAGCACAAAGTATGATGATACACATTTTTCAATTTTAGGTCAGAGAGGCCACATGGCATTTGTACAAAGGTTAATTACATCAGAAAACGAAAAAGATCCTTTTTGCCAAACGGTAGGATTAGTTACATTGGAGGATGTGATCGAAGAGCTTATTCAGGCAGAAATTGTCGATGAAGATGATCTATGGATGGATAATAGAAGTAAAAAGAAAATGCCTCATCAGCATCAAAAACAAGATTTCTCAAAATTCTTCGAAATAAGAAATAGCCAGAAGACTATTTCTATCTCACCACAACTTGCTTTAGCTGCTTTCCAGTTTCTTACAGCAGGTATTAAGACTAAGGTGTATTTTACTAATTTATGCTTGCATCCATGCTTAACATTTTGAACTGAAATCTTTTATTATTGAATAGTTGTTGAACCATTTCAAGCAGCCTTCATTTCAGAAGATGTACTTCACAAAATTCTAAGAAAAAATGTAATCTTCAAAATCCGTAAAGCACAGGATGATAAGACACCATATTTATATGAAAATGTAAGTTTAGCCATAATGGTAACAAGGGGTCTTTCACTGACGAACTTAATTATTTACCAGAAGTAACTTTGACTTTTCTAAAATGTGAATTATTATTATTGAATATTAGGGTAAACTAACAGACTGTTTCACCCTCATTTTGGAAGGAAGGGTTGAAGTAATGGCTGGGAAAGAAAGTTTAAAGTTTGAAACCGGTCCTTTTACGTTTTTTGGCGTTCCAGCATTACTCACTGCTGTTGGTAAGTAGTCATTTCAATTTTCTTCAAGATTTATGAATTATAACAAACAAATTTTCTTTGTGTGTGATCTTTGAAATCCAAAAATTATTAACCAAGACTGGCTTTATACAATTACATGTTCTGGATGTTCTTGAAAGATTACCTTTTTAGAAAAGAAAAGAAAAGAACAAAAACATTTTTATTCAACAGGATTAAAGGATTTCATTTTGTATGCTCAAATGACGTTTAATTCCTTTTTCAAATAAAGATAAGCATATATGCTGACAAGCACCACTAATTAATTTTTAAGCATTAAATCAAGCTTTACGAAGCTATCAGGTGGTTTACCAAGGGTTACTTTTGATGTCTACTATACTGTATCAGAATATCTTTAACATTTGAAGTTTTAAATATTTCTTTAGGAGAAACCGTTGTCCCACCGGATTACTCTGTGAGACCCGTTACTGACGTAGTTATTTTACGAGTGCGACGAGCACTTTACCATGCAGCTGTACAAGCAACAATAGTTGGACGAACTAGGGTCTTTAAAGATCAACAAACTGTCCGAGACACAAATGGGGATGATCAACTTGATAGGGTACCTCGTACATACTCTAATTTTGAGGAAGAAATGTTAAAATTTGACTTTAATCTAAACACTATTTTGCTTTGTTTTGTCTAGATTCTTAAATCAATTGATACAGAGAAGGCGGAGGACCCCTTAAATGTCTTCTCTACTAATAATGTAATCAACAAGCTAGGTAGTGATTTGAGTATAAATAGTAGTAACAAGGCTTATCAAGAATCGACTCGTAAATTTATTCAAGAGCCATGACCACTTTGTATTTCTTTAACTGTCGAATCATAGCCCGAAACAAAGTCATATTTTTGGCAGTCCAAGTCGCAAGGACATGAAAGGTACTTTTCATAATTTGGCTTTCAGGAATAAAAATAGCCAAATCTTCGATGCTGTAACCTTGCATCTTTATTCTATGTCGACAGCTTTTATATAAAACTGTGCGATAAGTGTCTTAGGTGGTGGACTTCTGTAATATATTCTGATTTGTCTAGACTTACACTTCAGTTTGATTACAATCTGTTTTTTATAATTTTGAAAACAATTGGCATTTTTCTATGGCCATATAGTTCAAGGATAGAAGGATATCTCCGTAGAAGTAGGTTAGAAGTATTAGTTAGAGAGGTTTTTTTTCGATGAGTAAAAATGAAATGGAACTTAGAAACCTCATTTTCAATTTAATTATCGACTAGAATTGGTTCTCCACAACACAATCTAAGATATAGTATACATGGAATTCAACGATATGTAATATTTAACGTATTTTTGTAGTTGTTTCAAGCAAATTGTATTCATAAATTTTGATAATGATTGCGCTTTTGTACAATATTAAGTACTATAATAAGTCATTTCTAAAAGAAACTTAAAAAAAATAAAACATCGTTCATGCATTAAAAGCTTGTTGTGCCGTCTATTTATTTGAGTAACATAATGTGTCCTCTCCTTACACTAAGGATTTCTAGGCAATCGGCAATTATGATCGTTTTCAAGGGGATTTTTTATTCTAATAAGTTAACTAGTTCTTCATGACAAGCCCAGCAGATAACTGGCTGGACTTATCCACAATTCGTGCATATTGTACTCTACACCTATAATTATTATTTGCCTTTGATGTATTTATCTCAATCAACGCAAAAAAAGCAAAATATGTTTAATATTATTCAGGGTGTATATACCGTATTTACTCGAATATAGGCCGCACGCGAATATAAGACGCACCCCAAACTTTTTGCTCGAAAAACGACCAAAATGCATCCCTCGAATATAAGACGCACCTCAAACTTTTTCCCTAAGACGCACCCGTTTTAATCAAATATAAGACGCACCTCAAACTTTTTACTTAAAATTTACCTAGTTTTTCCCTGAACATGTTTTTTCAAGAAAGCAGAAATTTCATGAAGGTAAAAACAACAAGTGAATGTTCAGTTCAGGTTTTTGTTAGACTTTGTTAATCTCCACAGTTCCATGTTTTACGGAGATATTTCAAACCTTGCTGAACCGAGTTATCTTTATTGTAATTAGGAACATCGTCATCTAAGTTCCGAACTCACAGCCTCTTTCAAAATTATATAAGCAGAAAAATCTGTCTGCTAGCATTTTATTGTAAAACATTTCTGACATTTTTTTTAAATTTTGCTCTCACTCTTGACTGAATTCCAAGCACGAAAAACCCAGTCAACATATTTCGGTTCGTCTTTCAATTGCAAATTCATTCCCCTACCCCTACATTGCCTACATAAATCTTTGAATCCTTCGATTCGAATAGACGCATTGAACTTTAATTTTTCATAATCTTGACCTCATATTTGACAGGTAGATCTTTCGAACGCAAAATTTATTAATGACTAAGTCCAATTTGTTTCTATACCTCTGGAAATTATCCAGTTTTAGGACCTCTAAAACTCTTTCGTGAACTTTGCAAACCTTTAGTGTGAAATTCGGCTTAATAACTCTCCATTTCAGTATATTTGTCTCGCTAACCTGAAACCGTCTCCCCGCTTCTCTAATGCATACTTCTTCTGCGACAGAAGACCTGTCGCTTGAATTTTGTAGTATATTCCCATTGCCTCCCTTGGTACGGTCTATGGCTGTTATCGAACTTTAAGGTTTTACTTATTACTTATTTAATTAATCGCATTGCTAAATACCTATCAGTTGACACTTATGTTTAGGTGCGTCTTACATTTGGGTGTTACAAAGTCGACCTTGTTACTCAATTAACTACATATTTACGAAATTCAGCGTGCGTGTGGTGGTTTTAGACGAGTTACGTATTTTCTTTTTGAATTGTACATCAAGTTATACGGCTTCAATGAAAAAGTGAATTTTATTCGAAAATAAGACGCACTTTTATTGTGAAAAATGGTCAAAAAATATCCCTCGAATATAAGACGCATCTCAAACTTTTCACTCGAAAAATGGGCAAAAAAGTGCGTCTTATATTCGAGTAAATACGGTATACCCTTTTTATTTGTCAAAATGTAATGTTCGTAAAACAAAAGTACAGTATTCTGCTGTATAATGTTTCTGGTAAATTTTAGGTACAATAGTTGAATGCCTTAACAATTGCATAGATAATCTGGAGCAGCATATAACAAAAATACTATCTTATGTGATCGTAAATTAATCTAAACATAAAATTACACTTGTAGAAATAAATGAATGCGTTTCTGAATCAACGAGATTTAAACATGTAAATTTTAAAAACTTTCGTTACATAACCCATCACAAAATAAAGTAAGTTGCTAAAAATTCAATAAAATGCGAGGTACCGTAGCTTAAAATGATAGGTTTTTTGAGAGGTAACAATTTTCAAATTCGTTGAAAATCAAAAAATCAAAAAAAAAAAAGATTTGTATACAGGGATGATATTTTTTAAAAAAAGTTGCAGATGATTTCCTGCTTTATCGTAGTGGTCACATCACCATACATAATTACTGAATCAACGATTTGAAGGTCTTGTCAATGATTTCAACTGACTCGGTCAACTGCCCTTTATTAATAGTTAATGGTGGAGCAAGACGGATTATGTCTCCGTGGGTTGGTTTGGCCAAAAGTCCATTGTCCTTTAAACGAACACAAATATCCCAAGCGTCGAATCCTAGAAAAAATAAGCAAACATTAAGCAACATTAATCCCAACATTTTGTGAAACTGATCAAATCTCACACAAAAACATTACTTACTGGGATCAATCACAATTGCGTTAAGAAGACCCTTGCCCCTCACAAGTTTAACAACTTGAGGAGAAAGTTGTCGAAGTTCTTTTCTGAGGAACTCGCCCATTTGTTGTGCGTTTTCGGCTAGTTTCTCACCTTCCATGACCTCCAATGCAGCCATAGCGACTTTACAGGCTAGTGGATTTCCTCCATATGTTGAACCATGTTCTCCAGGTTTGATACACAGCATAACCTCATCATCAGCCAAAACTGCTGAAACCTAAAACGGTAAAGTGAAAGTTATTAGTACAATCAATAAATTCGGTATCGTAATTCAACATTATAGCAACCGTTCTTACAGGGAAGACTCCTCCAGATAGGGCTTTTCCCAGGATAAGAATATCTGGACGGACGTTTTCATGGTCGCAAGCCAGTCGCTTTCCAGTACGAGCTAATCCAGTTTGAACTTCGTCAGCGATGAAGAGAACATTTTTCTTCGTACACACGTCCCGAACGCTTTGTAAGTAACCTTCATGGGGAACCACAACACCAGCCTCCCCTTGAATGGGCTCAACCATAAATGCGCATACAGTTGGATCGTGAAGAGCTTTCTACACATCAAATATAACAGAATGAAAAAACCTTTGTAGGTAATGTTGTAAAATTATCTTTAAAAATATTTACTTTTGATAATCATTAATCATCATAGTATCTAAATTAGGCTAAATGAGATTCTCACTTTGTGAAACAAAAAACAACTTGACCTTGAGGCTTAAATTTTAAGTGTTTCATTTAACATGAGCACGTGCGTAGTTGTATAATTAGGTCTAATTAGGTCTTATCTACGCAGTGTCACAAATAGGTTTTAATTAATAAATTAATCTTAAAACGGAATAATGCTTCGGATGCTTTACCTCCAGAGCTGGTACGTCGTTGTATGGAATGAGCTTGAACCCTGGCATATAGGGTCCGAAGCCTTCGTATGAAGAAGGGTCAGATGAAGCAGATATAGCAGACAAAGTCCTTCCCCAGAAGTTCCCTTCGACAAAAACAATTTTTGCTTCGTTCTTCGGAATTCCTTTTTTCATGTAGCCCCATTTTCTTGCCAACTTGCAAGCTGTCTCTCCACCCTCAACTCCTGTAGAGTCAAGCATCAGTATAATAGTCTATTCTATTTATTATTATTACATTGCATTATCTAAAGCCATCAAATACTTTGTTCCTAAACGGAGATGAAATATGGGGTACTGTGCGATACATATAATTTTCATCTGAATCCTAATTAGTTTACAAATGCAGTAATTCATTTGCAACTAATTTTTACATACCGAAGCCAATAAAGTAATTCTTTGTGAGGAACAAGTCAGGAAATTAGTTACCTAAATTAGTTTAGTATTTAAATAAGAGAAATGAAAGAAACTATTTGAGCCTAGAACGTCTAGTAAGTCTCAAGAGTATTTGGAGTATACTTTGGGGTTTTGGAGTATTCAGAATATATTTTGCTATCCAAAAGTTTAGAAACAAATATACATTAATCCCAACAAGTTGCTGTAAATAAACCACAGTATTCCTTGTGCATAAAATTCTTGCAAAAAAGTGACCCAGTTGGCTAAGTTAACTTTGAATGTCTATTATTTGAATATCCGTAGATGTATTCACCTCCCATTAAAATAACTAACCTGTATTCATGGGTAGAACCTTTTCATAGCCAAAGAGCTTTGTAACATATTCTTCATACTCCCCGAGAACATCCGAATAAAATGCTCGCGATGTCAATGTCAGGATTTCGGATTGTTCTCTCAACGCAGCAAGGATTTTCGGGTGACAGTGACCTTGGTTTACTGCAGAATATGCACTGAGAAAGTCGTAATATCGTTTGTCCTCGACATCCCATAGATAAACTCCTACAAATTTTAAAGTTTTAAACATTTTTAATTCATTTTATTCTTCTTGTCATTTCATAAGTCAAGTCCCATATCATTCTCAAATCTCATTTCAACGAGATAAAATCAACTATGCCAGAAGAGGAATAAAATTTGAGATTAAGGAATTACTAAATATGGCTTATTATACCTTTTCCACGGGACAATGCCACAGGTATGGGATGATAGTTATGTGCCCCATATTTGTCTTCTCGATCAAATATCTGTTGAGGTGTAAGTGTTGAGGCAGATTGAGATGTTTTCTTAGACAAGGGAGCTCCTGAAGCCTTTCCTCTTTTGATTAAAGTTTGACCAAGGTCAAGCTTTAACAAAGATTTAACTGAAGTGATTGAACGAATCATTTTCTCATGTCTTACAATTCACTGAGCTATTATATTTAATTGGAAGGAATTTCTTAAAATCTGGAACAAAAAAAATTGCACGAGCACAGCTATTTACCTTCTTGAAGCACGTGTGGTTCTGTAGCAACTGACAGTAGGACAGGGCTTCAGTTGAGCTTAAATATATCAAGTACTTCTCACTGGGGAAGAAACTTGGTTGGGATCTGAGATTTTAGTTGGGTTTGGGTACGGTTGGATAGGACAATAAGTTATTTCGTATGTGTATTTGTGTATCTTTATAACTATAAACGTTATCTTGTCCTCAAGATTTTCCAGTTCCTGTTGTAATTACACCCTGATTGGAAATGTCTTTAAGTTTACATTTAGTATAGTCTGGGTCTAGGACCTTTCGTATTCATAAACAAAACTTTATAATGCTACACGGAAATTTTGAATGAGGTCATCATTTCCTTAACAAATAAAAATATTGGTCAAAAATGTGGCATAAATTCCATCGTCGTATCGTAATGGAATTAGTTTTTCATGTTATCATCACGCACACTAAAGTGCTTTTGCATAATGGTCTGCTGCCTGAATTCTGGTCCGATGGCTTAAAGCTTTAATTGCTGTGCACATTAAATTAAGATTAGGAAAAAGAATTTTGTTTCGTAATGATAATGATGCAAAAATATTTGATAAGCACTACATTATGATAAAGATTGACGACAGTGCAGCAAATTTAACAACTTATTCGGCAGTTTAGCTTTGAATTTGTACCTTTCAGAAGACACAAAAGCTTATCTCCCGAAAGGTTAAGAGGTTATCAAATATTGTATAAGGCAGCAGGTCTCTTGGTGTTTTTATCGATTTTAGTGGTTGTTTTCTTCAATAAGAGTCTTAAATTACCTTATTTACATATTTAGAAACCCCCCGACCATTGCGACTCTTAATACTTCCATGGTTATGGTTGTTTCATATTTGAAGAAATAATTCCGTGCTTAGCAATACATGGCATTTAATTTCTAGTAATGCCATAAGACCTTTTGAAGGTTTTAAATGTTGATTCCCCACGGGTATATTAATTATAAATCCTCATCCAGATACGGTATGCAGCAGAAAACAAAATCGGCAAACCTTCGATCAATGACTTATTAACCAAGAGTAATATGAAACAAATATAGTAAATAGGCCATGTGAATCTCGTATACTGTACACGACCTTAGTCATATTCAATTTATCCATGGTCCAATCAGTTAAAAAAATTATTAAAGAACCATGAATAGAGGTTTGATACGTTTGAATTGATCTAATGATAAAATTTTTATTTGTTTTAATGGATTTGAAAAAAGTTTCAATAACCTTGAGGATGTAATTTTACAACAGGCATTCAAGTAGTTTTAAGATTGCATATACAACTCAAAACTTTACAATTATAAAACAAATGCCATAATGGTATTAAATTTTTGTTTTCTTCCATTCATAGAGGCTTTTTAAAGGTTTGTCATTTAAAATTGATTCAAATCATGTTGATTAACATGATAATGATCATTTCCTTTTTATAAACTTCTGGTACCATATAAAAGGTTCTAAAAGTTTCCGTCAATCTGTAACCCTTTTCTCTAAACTTTCCTTAAATTGTGTAAAGTATGAGATTAAGCATGAAAAAAAGATGCTGGATATAGTAGTGGCCAAAACCAAGAGAGGAACATAATAATTAAATTCAGTCTTATCTCAACCAAAAACTGTCCCATGCCATCCAGTATATTTTTAAGCCAAAAGCATTTTTAACTAATTATACTCCAAATACTTTGTCTATATTTAAATTATATGATTCATGCTCGCCTTCAACTAAGATTTCAACTTTGTCAGAACAAATACGTGGAAAATATCATTAAATTTGTTTTCGTCCATAAAATAGATTTTTAGCCTAAATCTCGTTTGTCTTCAATAGCGATAAGAAGTTTACTTCACAAACAATATTATTATTGTTTGTGAATGGTAAATTAAAATGAGATAGGCTAATACCTTTAAATTCTTATTCTTTACTTTCGTTTATATTGTTGTTAAAATAAACTATGGAAAATTTTAGAGGCTTCTAATCAGTGTTCCGGACGAAGTGGTCTCCACTCTTTGGTATATAGGAAGGACATAAGGACAGTATTGAACTTGATTGACCTACTGCATTTGCTAAAATACATAAAACTCATTAGTAGGACAACTGACTCAGCTATATTTGACATTTAAATAATGTCTTGTGTGAATGTATTATTGTTTGCAAATTTTGGCTATTCAGTAGTTCATACCATAATAGTATAATGTCATATATAGAAAAGGTATAATTTGCCCCAAGACAACAATGTGGAACTAATTCGTCCTAGACCCTTCTAATCAAAAGGGAGCTTGAGATACTTTGTTTATGATAGAAGCTGCTTTAGAATATCAATTTTTTTCCTATCTGTGTACCAAATCAACCGGGACCGAAATACAAGGACATTTTCTATTGACTGCTAGTTCTTTCGATTAGTATTCAAAGGGGTTTCAAACTTCAAACATGCTTTCTTTATCCAATAAGATAATAAATGCACTTAATATTATTAACGGGTATGTGTGCCGTTTGTTGGGCGAAAACAATTTCAGGCAAAATTTAGAAGCTTAAAATCTTCAAGACTTTTGAGAAAAAGTCATTAGGCTGAACTGTATTTTATCGCTTGTCATTTGGGTGAACATTAGCATTATCAATTAATAATCAATATTTTACTATTGGCCAATTGAATAAAAAAATGCATCAAAAACTTAGAAAACTTGGATGAATTGCATACAATTAAGGAATTAACAATTAACTTGCTAAAGAGTTAAACTCCCTGATTTGAACTCCCCATCCCACTTTTATACTTAAAGAAGTATGAATAAGTGGTCACTTTTTTATTTTGCTTGCAGCACATGGTTACGTGTAGATAGTAACATTACAATTTACAAGGCATGAATTTTTTACCACATTTAAGAGTTAAAAGTATTAATACCATTGAAATTTAAAGATTCAATTGAATCCAAAAGCATTTTGCATCTTTAGGAAAAAAATACGTCTGCATTCTATCAGTCACTAAGCACTGAAGTCCATCAGTCAATTTTGCAAAAGACAACCACTAAAATAAATATGAACACACACGCTATTAAAGAATTAATGAATTGTAATTTTAAAATGCTGATAAGATAACATTAAGTTGTTTAAAGTTATCAAGCTGCTGTGTAATAGCTTATGCACGTTTATGGATGACTGGAGTTGGCAATTAGTGTTCATCTCGGTCGAATTATTCAAAAGCTAAGTTTGAAATTCTTTGAGATTAAAGTTGTTTGTGAAAAATTGTATACATCCGTTCAATTACATAACTAAATCATAACAAGACTTAATTTTATTAAATTTGTGTTGGGTTTAAATATCATGACATATTCTTAGGTAGGCGAATGATGAAAATAGATTTTGGTTAGTAATTTGATTTACATTATTTTCAACCAAAATAAGTTAACAAATCCCTCTTTCGTAACTTCCAAAACCATTCATCAGTATTTTTTAAAAAAATGCTGATTAGATAAGAAAAGAAAGACTTCCATTCATTTTAGCTTTAGCGAGTTCTCCAGACTGGAAAATTTTCATAGTTTTTATATTATTTGCTGATTAGATTGATTGCAACTTTGTATTAGACTTAACTAAAAAATCATCTTTCTTCTGTTCGATAATTGGATTAATTTAAATTGAACAAAGCCATTAATGCATGATTCATAATGCATAGATCTATTTGAAACAATGCATTCGTTTTTATACTCTTTTTCAGAAAAGTGATGAAGAAATTCCTTAAAAATTATTTATAAAACTATCTAGTAGAGTGTATGTTTTCATGGTTTAATTTAGTTGTAAATTACAAAAGGTAATAATATGACAATAGAACTTAGAATTTAAGTGTTTTTAGCCAAACGAAATATAAGCTGTTTTTTAAATAAATATTAGTTAAATAAATCCATTCACAATTTTTTAAATCAGCCCTTCAAGTTAAATCGCCGTAACTTGTGAACCGATTAGTAGCCAACACTATGAACCACACCTGCATTCAGAATTAACCTGCACAAGATCACGAAACAAATTCGTAGATAATTAACTACGCCGTGAATGCTAAATTGAAGGCTAAATCTAGAAATTAAAAAATTCCCATTCAAACTCAAACTAAAATGAAGATGAACAACCATTAATTTACAAGCATACATTACACTTGCAAAACACAATAGAATGAAATACGCATCGTATCAAAAACTTTGTAAACAAAAACAACTTGTCACTTCATTTCTAATTGTTATTCCTTATTATTACACGTACCATCACCATCAATAATAATGTGTTTGTGCAAGTTTACTAAATATGTAAGAAAAACGCACATGCATCATTATCTCTGATTTTGAGCTAATTTGAGGTACGCCAAAATGCCCATGCATTATTTTATGTAAATGTTTATTCATTTCATTTTGAACTTTAACATTTACTTTAAATTAAGCTGTTCCCTTCAAAACGAAGGGAATAAATCATGTTAAATTCCCTAAATTAAGTGACCATGGGCAATTATTATTGGAAAGCCTGAAGTTTGTAAGTTTAAACCCAGAACAAGGGTAGAAATAAAAGATTTAATTAATTTTGGGTAACAAATGCAAATGAGGGATTATGTTATTTGGAGGGGATGTCTTTTTAGCTACCGCCCCGCCACTATTTAGCTACCGCCCCGCCGCAACGGCGCATTAGCTACCGCCGCTATTT
>JAQGBU010000378.1:0-32288 GCA_034698605.1 Isotoma decorata
GGTGACCCCTGAAAAGGGGGTGCATGGGGTCAAGTGACATATCATTCGATTCAGCGTTCAAAATGCTGTCGAATGATACATATATTGCATGCATTCCCCTGCCAGGGATTAAGGACCGCAAAAAGGGCTCAAAAAACCAATGTGCACTACATAGAGGTGGGAAAGTATGCAGTAGTATGAGACGTACATATGCGGGGAAATCGACGAAAATGTTACCTTAGGATCTTCTGTGCGTGTAAAATTTCTTTCCTTGTAGCCTATGATAGCATAAAATGTGACATGATTGAAGAGAAAAGTCTCTACGAGCTGAATGAGTGGTTTTTGTGTGAAATAAATAAATTCTTACTATCAATATTATCATCACGAACGGACATGAAGTTCAAATAAAAAATTAATCCGAAAGCCTCCCTTTGCTTAAATAATGAATCGGATTTCAAAATCGATTACCATTACACAAAATGCGAAACCATAGCAGACAATAATCAAATAAACACTATTCTCTGTCCTTGTATCATGCATAACGCATGCCAGGGTTTGCCTCAATGTCCTTCCATTTTTCAGACTTTGTCGACTTTCTGTAATTGACTTCAAGAAAAAATGCACGACCTCCACCTGACTCTTGTATTTTCGTTAGTAATCAAAACTACCTGAGAGTTTAGAAGTTTAGTCGTTTACTCAAGCCCTATATTTTGATCGTCAGTTGACCTTATTTGATGTTTCCAATAAAAAAGAAATGTCTAAATCGTAAATAAATCAATCACCCTAGTACAGAGTTAATACTTTTCAGATGTTCTCGAGTTCGGTTACAACTTGTAATTCGAAATTCACTTATTAAATATTCTTCTTGATAATAAGTTGTCCACATCCCTTGTCATGTTCTATGTGACTTATGACGTTTTGGAAAGAAAGGCTCTTAAGGTAATGCTTTAAGAAGGTAATTTGATTGGGGCTATACAATTTAGTTAAATTATTATCTGATTTTTTTATGCGAATTAGGTAAGTACATTACTTTTACTACTAAACAGATTTCACGTAGTGGGTTTATTCACTGAAAACAGACATTTCCGTTCCGTTAAAATAATATTGTTAATAATGAATAATATTGAATGTGTTTTGATTAGCCTAATGGAAAAGAGCAATTATTGTAAAACATTTCCTCAACAATTTTTTTAAAATAAGATGAGCTTCTAGCTTCACCTTGTTTGATTAAAAATTTAGTGGTGAATAAATGAGACTTCCAAAATTTTGATAATTTGTTTTAACCGTGACAGTAATGAAATCCGCAACTTTTTACAAAATTAGCAAACTGACCATAATAATAAGTCTACTATTGAACCATTTCATAGCATAGGCATAATTTTGTTTAAGCGTAAGCCTTCCAGTTTATATTGTGACCAAAGGGTGGTCACCATTTTTAGGAAAACACCTCTTTTACTGCCTAAAAAGATGACCTACGGAATGCCCAACCCTGGCTTAATAATCCATTTATCCAATGCATGCGATTAGAACATGCGTCACTAATGTAACCGAGATAATAGTTTCGTACATATTTACTAACTTTGTTTATTATTATTCAATTAAAAGAATAGTCCAACAGGAAATCAACAAAAATAAATAATGAAAATAAAGATTCAACCAATGATTCATTTTTCATAGAAGGAAGTATTCGTAAACAACATGAACCAATGCGACAAAATAATTGACTTTGTTGGCAATTAGAATGTGCGTATATTCCTTTCAATCAATATAAATTATAAATCAGGACATTTATTTGCGTTAGTTCGTAGTCAATATTTATAACGTAAGTGCTTTTACAAGCTTTATAATGGCATGTTTTTATTTCATTCGAGTTGTTGACTATACTGAAACTGTATTCGATAATGCGGTATCGGTATGACCATTCTCCGAAGAACGCGTTCCATACTCCAACACATCACACAATGTTTAATGTTAAATAGCTGCAACAATTTTTGGTAGTGTTACTTCCCGAAAGTATTTAAGCAAACAGCAGTTAATAGGAAGTTAAGTGAACGCAATTATCAATGCTGACGGAGACAATGGAACTTTCGAAAGTATGAAATGAACCAGCCATGGGCTTAATATCACGAACAGACTTGTAAAACATTAAGAGTGATTTCCTGTTTTATTTTTATAAGCTAATGCCTTCAAAGTTTTTTAGAATTTTCTTGCGTCGTTTACAAGGTTCACTATAGGCATTCTAAATAGCGATATTCTAGAGCCATTTTTAGTAAATTATCTCCCAACTTGAACCTTAAAAAAGTAAAATGTCCAGAAAATAATCAACCATCAAATGTTTTTAAATATTTAATGTCATGTTTAATGCTCTATTTAAGTCTTCAAATAATTATTAGTAAAATAATCTATTAGTATAACTAATAATTAATAAGAATGATGCGAACATTACATGCCTGGATAAAACTCTTTCTTCCAGTTGACGACGCCTTAAAATATTGATCCAAATTCATAAGCCTCAATTTCACAATCAAACTACCCTTCTTTAATTTCATTTATATTGAAAATCATCCTCGTTAATTTTGCGATTGTCTTATGATCCAAGTCGTAAGAATATATTTGCATTATGGGCTTTCACTATCGTTTTTTTATGGCAGATTCACTAAAACTAATACTACTTAGAAGGTCAAAATTACTTTAAAACCTCTTTCTTTGTCTACCTCAAATGATGGTGTTATAAAATGGTTAGGTTTTTGTAACTGGTATGGTAAAGTGGTAACGATGATTGTGATATTTTGCTATAAAAGGACATTGAGTTGCTTGACTTGAAGGAGTAGGATTTTTAATTACCGAACAGTACAGTATATAGAAACGTAACCTGATTTCGCTTAAATGACTCCGTTTTTTCGGGGAAAAGAACTATTTTCTGGGCTGTTTTTAATTTGAAGTAAGTCTTAGTGTGCCGATTGCTCCAGTTTTTCTCTTTTCTGTTAAATGATTCACAAGAGGTAGGAAGGTTATGATAGTATTTCGTCTCACAAGCTGCTATTTTACCTCTCGTACCTTTAAAGAAAGGAAGCAAAACTCCTTAAGCCCAGCATGATACATACCAACAATTTCAATACTTCTGTCTTTCTGCACACTAGCAAAAAATCGCCCATGTAATTGTCATTGCCTTGCAATTAAAGCAATTGTGTTTGCATTTCTAAGCTGTAAATGGATCGATGATTTGTACATAAAGGTAAAACCGAACCAGTAAACAGCAAATAATGAATTCCCCATTCTATTATAACACCTGCAAAATCATTTAGTTACTGATACACCCTAGGTAAATAAATAAAAAAATCGTAGGTAAAGTCCTATGCGGGTATGGTATGGTGAAGGGGTTTTTGTTTTCCTACACGAAGACGATAGTATAATAAACCTTTACAAACGGTTAAAATCAAGTAGCGGAGCTAATAGTTAATGTAGACCTTTTCTAGATGCCAGGTTATCGACTCAACCACTCCCCCTCTGGGTGTGGTTTTTATTATGTTGGAAATTACTAGGGTACACTATGACACCCATAAACAAGAGAGCTTCGACTTGCTCCTGCCACACCCCCTGATTGTGACCATTACTCTATGCATAAATAAAAATTCAATTGTAAAAAGTTGACTCAGTGGATGGAGCCCACGGGACGTGTGGCCCAATTAGTTTATTAATGTACCAGACCTTTCGTTTGTCTCTGGCTTTGTATTTGTGAAAACAAATGTACAAAATTGAGTATTTTTTAGAGATAGAGCGTTTACATACGCACAGGCAGACAAACAGACGCTAAGGGTATTTACATAAAGTAGCTCCGTTACTTAATATTAATAATGAAGAGGATTTTTCAGTAAATGTCCAATGTAAGTGTGTGTAGTATAGTAAGAACGTGGACACACCCATTCTCACGCATTTTCATTGAAGTATGCACGATTATTATTTATTACCATAATGGTCCGAAAAATGTTTCATTTTTAGACTATTATATATTGTGCTGAATGATAGACCTTAATATGCTAAGCATGGCCAACTTCTAAGTCTGTAAAAGGGGTGTTGTCGATTCGGCCTCATTAATGACTTCAACTTTCTATTTGACCCTAGTACCGATACATGAAAACAGATTTAAAAAAATTGACCTTGTAAAAAGCTAGAGCTCCCATAGACACACGGAATGACGGACACTCCAATTCATATAAAGTCGCCTGCGCCACTAAATAATACTGAGAATTAAATGAAATAACATGCTTGTTTGACCTACATTTTTAATACTATTGTTATTTGTCTTCTAAATACATGTAGTATTGTATGGTGTATGGTAAACATTTTTTCGTGCATTTATTTTCGGGCTTAATCAAACAGGTCATTAGATATCTTTGGAATTCAGAACCATTCATTAGGCATGCCGTAAAGCCATTCATGATTCATAAATATACTTTCGAGTTTTCACTTCGATTGATCAATTCCATTAAAATAATTTACTAACCGAATATTCAAATTCCTTTATGTATCCTGTATTGTATCCTTTATTTAGTGTCGTCAGACACTTTATGTGAACGTTCATGGTGTCCGTCTGTCTGTCTGTCCGTCTGTATGTCCGTCCGTCTGTGTGTCCGAATGGCTAACTTTTGACAGGAATAATATTTTTTAATTCTCTTTTCACATTTGGATTCATAGGGTCAAAGGGGCGATAAAGTTTGCAAAATTGAGCAAATCGGCCACACCCCCTAATTTTAATAACAAAAAATGTGAAAACAATTTGAAAAAATTTATGAAATTGTGTTGCATGATGCCCCGGTCTTTGTAGTGTATGTCTCTTTCACCTCCAACTTTTAAATGTCGTAAAACAATTTTTCTGAACAGATGAACACCATCATAAATAGAATCTGACGACACTTTCATATATCCGTTTGTCATGGTTTATTTTTTACGAAGCTAATTTGTTGTAAAATAGTAAAAAAAATATGTATATACATATATATAGACAAATTTTGCTTTTGTATTGAAAAAATAAGCCCCTCCTTTCCGAAGACTTTACAGAATAAGTTCTCCCCATGGGGTTCTAACTCGAGTTTTAACGTATTTCATTTCGCTCTGAAATTCAGAATAAAGCAAAGAATAGTACAAATTTATTATGCCATAAAACGTCTGCAGCTGTATCTTTCATTCATTGACTTTTAACGGTTTTAAGTTTATTTTTGATTTTTAACAAACAACCCTATTTTACTAATGTAAATTCCTAAGTTGCGAGCCTCAAATTCTTTACACAGATGTTTTTAGTATGCACACGCTTCGAACATACTGTTCTTGGATAATTCGAAACCGATACAGATAACCAAAAGACTCTGCAATTTAGATACGTCTACCTAAAACATCGCTTAATATGTGCTAATATTTTATAGTATTTTCATCCAGCAATCATGAACTGAAAAGTAACTTGCAAGATTTACTTGGATGGACATTAACATTTTTTCAATCTGCCTGTAGCAAAATAATGGATTTATTTGGTTTAAATAAATATCTTTTGAACTTCAATTATTTTTATTCTGTATACTTTAAACTTTACAATATCCTACCCGATTGGGCTTTATATCTCAAGAATACACGAAAGAATGTAAATTTTTTATTTTACTCTACTTTATTATGCTAAACATACATATTTATAAACCAACTAAAATAATTTTAGAGGCTGATAAACTTCAAGGACTGTACACTAGTTTAATAAAGTTGTATGCGCTTCGGAGTCAAATATTTATGATGGAAAAATAAATTACAAGTTGGCTTTACCTTCCCCTCCCCTTCTTCACTTTTGCATGCACGTGATGGTTTTTAGACAAGGTTTAACATCTAAGTTAATATTTCCATGGTTTGTTTGAAACTAAACGTCTAATTACTAGAACCAAGCATACGAATGGACTTCATGTCTCCCTGCTCAAAAATTTAGAACATTTCTTCACGTTTGGCACCTTAAACAACTATATCCTGTTAAGAGTATTAGGTTGAGGTGGGAAGTATTTCTAATAAAATTTATTCGATGAAATCCGTGATCCACACTAATCTTACCACTCCATGGGTCTTGACTCCCTACCGGTTAAGGGTACTGCATTACGACTCAGCAACAGAGAAAATCCTAATAAAGTATCTAGGACGCTTAGATGAAAGGATCGTATCTGAAAACTGCCATTAGTTCACCCAACGGCCTAACTACAATTAAGCCATCTCGATTTCATTTCGAATGAATTGTCACTTGGCCCCCGGCTAAGCGTAAGCCCCAAAACCCTATAAGCGTCGAATACAAGACACTGAATAAAAATGAGCGTAAGTGCACTGATATAGTTAATGCCAATGTAAATAAAAGTGAATAGACAAACGACTTGCTAAGTGTGGTAAAGCAAAACGCTAATGAGAGCTAATATCCAAGCAGTGGACAATCGTAAGGGGGTAAAGTGATAACCTGAATGACATTATCGATAGAGGAAAAGATAACCTATTTTAGTAGGTATGGTATAATGTAAGATGCAGAACAGATGGAATAAAGGACGTAGCTTATAAATCCCTGGGGATTATGGTTACCGCACCAATCCCTCAGGGTAAAAAGCAGTGTCTTCTATGTAGGCTATTGTATAAGGTGAGGGTATGTGTAGGGAAAGTAGGGATCGTATTGACTCTTTTAATAGTATGAAGTGCCAATTATGTAGGTTATGGTGTGAGCCCCAGTCTCCTGCTTCGGTATGAAGCACAGCCAACACGTATATATTATGTTGTACTACACGGAATTAAATTCATTTCATTAGTGGCAAAAAGAAAGTCTTAAAAACTAATAAAATAGGTGTCAAATGCAGCACTTCTTATCAAATTAAGAAAATTGAAATACTAAGTAAAAGCAATTGAATTAATTCAGTCAATCATTCCTTTAAAGCATATAGGAAAGCCCGATTCCCAATTTCTTTATGGTGCCATATATCATCTAAATCCCTACACACTTTCATAACCATAAGTTTCACCCATAACTATGGGATATGACTTTTTAGAACCCGAGTTATCCTTTACAAAAGTTCATTGAAGTTTTTGTAAGTTGATGTAATGGCTTGTGAGAAATCTTTCGAACTTCAAGTAGGCACCCGGGGTACATGGAGAACTGAAACGACAATAAATTAACCTTTCATAAAAATAATAAAAAGCTGTAGGGTCAGAACAGCTCTCAGGTTGAAGTTTTTTTATACAAATAAACAGAAAACTTTCTTACAAAAACTTAACGTTTACGAAATGCTATTATATTAGCCAGATATTATTACGTAAAATATTCTTGTCCTTGGTACATCTTAACTTGAAGTATAAAATAACTTTACAGTTTTAATACGTATCATTGGTATATGCTCCTCACATAGACAATGTAATAATCATGATGACGTCTATAGTCTGAAAGCATTCTGGGAAACACATTTTACATTGACTTGTAATTTATTTTTTTAAGTTGAAGGGCGAAAGGGCAGGCATATTACAAAGCAATCAGCGCCAAATTGCTTATTAAATTATGCCCGACTGGGATACATGCGCTATAGGTGTAGTGGTTACACCCACTTTGTACTGTATTTCACACACAAAATAGAATTTTGCATGGGATAAATCTGAGCCTTAACTGTTGGCCACAACCTGACTTGCACCTTCTCGTAGTCATAATGTGCTGTCTTGATTTGCAAAAACTGAAGCTACTTTTTGCTGGACAGGCGCTCACGATTTCAGTGTCAGAAAATGTAATTTAATTGGTAAACAACACATGTATAAATTGTATGAAGCTACATTTGTACTTACAGTGCAGTGCAATTATATTAATTGCTTGATTCATGCTCATATTTCCAGTTTATTATGTAAAAGTAATATATGTTTTAATTTTTTTGCTAAGGGCCTCTCGTCAGAGGATTCTCTAAAAATTGCACATAATCGTATATGAAATAACAATCTCGTACAATGGTTCAATTCTTGGTATTTTATAACTGCTCAAAATTTTGCTTCAGAACCAGATCCACATAAATTTAACCCACGTGTTATAAAAACTTATCAATTTTGATTTTCACGTTTAACTGTTTTTTTGTAAATAGCAATCAATTACAGTAAGATAAATGCTCCAATGAAACTTTTCCGCATTGAATTTTATTTTATAATAATTGAAAATTGGAAAACTTCGTCCATCCAGAAGCCTCTGAATTCTTTTTAAACTCCAAATTCCCTTACTTATCACATCTTACGATTTATATACTAATTTTCAGCTTCATTTTATCATTTGAGAGTTAAGATTAAGACGGTCAGAATGGCAAGGTTCACCCAAACCTTTTCAATTATGCATAGGTAGTCTGAAATTTAAAATAAAAATAAGTTGAAACCAAGTTAAAACAATCTCTGGCATCATTACCAAACCTAAGACAATCTAATATTCAGTGCACAATAAATCCGATATCTCAAAAAGTCAACAAAAGTATTTTTAACCATCTTTAAATTAAATTAAGCAAAATGACTGAAAGTTAATTTGCATGTTGTTAGGTTCGTACACGTATATTTTAGCTTGTAAGGTTTTGAGTACGAGTATAAATATTAATTTGTGTAGGTACAGAGATTCAATATAATCTAGTCATTTTCCCTTTAAAACTATCTCAAGGAAGGAACAAAAATTGGTTCATCTGGTACATTGTGTAGAAATTGTAATTGAAGGAAAGATAACATCAGATAAGTATATGCAAGTACTAAATTGAGAAGTATTGAATTTTCCAAAGGTACTGCATGGCACATGGGTTCTGTTTTACTACGACATACATAGGTAAATATAATTACTCGACATTCACAAGGTCTAAGCATTTGTAAAATGTAATTCATGCTTGTATGCATTAAGTTAGAGCTAGGGTTAAGTCCAAGGACGAAAGAATCGAAAAGATAAACAAAACGTATAAAGTGGATACTATATAGATAATTTGTAGTTACAAAAAACAAATAATATGAAACCTACAAATATTCTACCAATCATTTTCTTCGTGGTTAATGTAAGTGCATATTAATGGGAAGTTTTATGTAGATTAATGCTCCGACACGTACACACGTGAGAATAATAACATTCCTCAGCTTTAAAGTTGTACTAGGAACTAAGAATGTTCATTACACTTTTTTCTAGTTCGAGCTGAAACTTCAAAGATTCATGGCCTTAGAATATCATGGAACACATTACATTCAAATTCAAGATATTTTTGCAAAACTACTTATGGACTTCAGGTAGACTTTTAAAGAAGAAAGTAAAAAAAAATCTGTATTCCAAACGATAAACTGAAGTGAAGTTCAAGTAGACTAAAACCAATGATCAACTATTTTCAAGATCGATGTTATTTTATTCAATTAGGGGAGTATAAATTTACTCACTACAATGCAATGTATTTCGAGGTTTACTAGAAGGAAGCTAATATGGGGCATTAGGCATTAGGTTTCCTGAGTTTACGTAAATTAATGAATTATTTTTATTTTAGTAGTTTAGACTATTTAGTAATTTATTTTACAGGATCAAATTGCATGACAAGAAATTATATGCAGTTTTAATAATGGTAATTCAACCCCTCATTGTCTGAAGAAAACATATAACATTTTATGACCAATCCTACGATAAGGTACAATATGATACCAATGACTATGTATAGTTTTAGACGATAACATTGTTTAAAGGAATATTCATTTAAATATTTAGGACAATCTGTAGACTCTAACTTAAATTTGTGTGAGCACTTCAATGTAGTGAATTCAAAATAGAACAAATGTTTGGTGCTTTAAAAATTTCAGAGGATTTGTCACGGAAAAAACCTATAAAATAATGATCTTTGCCTTACAGTTATTCTGAGACGAAATACTGCTACTGTTTACCCTAATTGGGAAAAAATTGGTACTAATAGAAAATTAAATAAGCTGCAAACGGTTGGGTATACTGTAGTTCGGAATTATCGCTGTCATGCATGATAGAAGGTCTATCAGATGAAAAAATTCTTAAAGGGTTTAATGATTCTTTCCGTTTCCGAACGCTTTAAATATGATGAACTTATTCTTTTTGACAAACTCTGAACTACAGTAGCGATTTTGTAATTATTAATACAAAAGGTACATTATATAAGGACATTCTCCAGAGTCAATATTATTTGAAAACCTTACCGTACATATAAATTAACTCGGAATGAAACCTCTAAGTCTAGAATTTACTTCTGTACTTCAAATCTATCTAATATTATACCAACTGCCTTAAATAATTGCGAAAAGATAAGGTGGGGAACCTTCAAACTCCAGATTCGTTTACGGCTAACAAATAGATAAAAGTTATAGTTATAGAATTTTTAATGTCAGTGAGTTTACTACATTGTGGGTCAAGTTAAAAAGGAAATTAGAGAGATGTATGAAGTGCTCCTTGTACTACAAGTACTTTATTGCTGATACACTGAAGTTAACACGATACTTAACCTATCAAATTAAATCCAATGAAAACTTTTGAAGAGGATTTAAGTGTGTTTTTGTAAGCTACAACATGGTTTAATCTTTTACTCCTTTCCAGTTATGCCCAGAGTTTTAAATTTCATACAACGACATAAATCTCATTTATGAATCTTGAGGACTAGCAAAAGGGTTTAATACAATGCATAATGCATAAGTTAGGTTTGTTTAAGGATTTAAAAAAATGGACGATCAGTTATAGTAATAAATCTTACCTAAAATTTTGGTGCAGTGAGTTTAGGAAGAAGTTGAAATGTGGATGTGAATTAACAAAAACAGAAAAACACATTTTTAAAAAATTTAGTTTTATTGCAGTTGGGCCTTGAGCAATTTTATTAATTAGCCAAAGACATTTTTTAAAGCCCTTTAGCCCAAAGAGGTTCATGTTGTTCAGAATTCATCATAAAAAATGTAGAGTTTATTTTCATTGGAGAAAGCTGCATAATATTAAACTGAAAGGAATTCCACTTGCTTACGATGAATAGAGAAGTTTGATGCTGTGTGGCATTATACAGAGAAGAGAAAGATCCTAAAGAAATTGCATTATCCTCTCTGACGAAAAGGCAATTTACTTGAAAGGTGCATTCCATCATAAAACATTTGTATCAAAAGCACATAGTATAAAGAATTAGGAAATTCACATTCTCGCTTGTGTATCAAAAACATCTAGATCTTAAGCTTATTCTCAATCTTCTACAAAAAGCTATAAGGTGAAGTCAGTTTATATTAAACTTACATCTATTATGATGTAATAAAACATATTCTATTTACTATCCATGCTTGTGTATGCATTCATATATAATAAAAAAGGCTTCAAACTAAAATGAACTATCACAAATGGATATATGAAAGTATCGGAGATGGCACCCATTTTTTATCGTTTAAATTTTATTAGAATGTTATTGAAATATTTAGAAAGTGTTTGTTTAATTTATAAATTGGCATTCAACAAAACATCCTTTAAAATTAGGGGACGTGGCCGATTGGATCCACTATCAAACTTAATCCTCTTGACCTATAGGAATGTGAAAAGAGGATTTTAAAAACTAAATTCTGTGGGAAGCTATCATGGACGATGATGGACGAACGGACGGACGAACGAAACCACCATTCGCATAAAGTATCTCCGATAAGTAATAATGCATCTGGAGAAAAATTTCTTGTAGAAATGAGTTTAAGATATGAAATTTTTGCAAGCTCGTTTAAAGGAAAAAAGAGGAATTTACCTAGAAATAATACTACCGGTCTAACCAAAATACCAAACTTGGAAGAAGCCGGTTAGGAGAGGCGGAGACTTCGTGTATTCCATCCTAACAACCGGGTATTAGGCATGCAATAGTAATAAGGTATATCTGCAGTAGTGTTTTACCTTAAGACCTAGACATAGTAGCAGTATTATATTCTTGCATGCGAATAATAATGGCATGCCATCATTTCAGCAGCATGCAACACACTTATTTAGTTCTTACATTATGAGCTCACTTGCTTCGGACTTTTCTCCGGTCGGGATAAAACCGAACCCGGGTTTTCCTACGATATGTAAGATAAGAGGCATTTACATTGTATACATAGAAGTATTTTCAAATCAACTCTACACTCTCTTGTATCATTCCTGTATGACCCGATCCCCGTATCCTGGGGGAAATGCAATACTTGGCGTAAGAGGTAACTCTCCGGCGTAAATTTTCACTTTTCTAAAAATGTCTTATTCTTGTTATTTTTACTTGGAACTTAAACAAAATGTGAATTTTATATAAACGAATCTAAAGCTAAACATTGGTGATGGTGGCTATGTGTCATAAGTATGTGGTCCCTATCTCTTAGTCCCGACGCTTAGCTTAGGAAAAAGCTGCCTCACCATAAGTGTTACTATCTGAGTACGTGGCGTGATTACAAAATACTGAATGCATGAAACTGCACAAGTGGTGTGTAGTGTTAGGTTAGGTTATGTGATCTTATGCTTGATAACCGCACTTTTCTAGCCTTGTGCAATAAATCTGAAATAGCCAAAATGCAGGGTACATATCCAGTCCCTTGCATAACTGTCGACTCAATTGCATTTAATTATAACAAAGAATCATTTATTTTAATAAGCACTCGCCTCATTGCTTTGTAATATGGTTCAAAGTCGCATGCTCAATTATACTTCCCCTAACTAATAAGTATTCAAATAGCTTTATTCTTAAAACTCCAAATAGGTTACTCCAGCAAAAGAATGATTTCCTTATTCCGCAACAGTCCATCACCCCAACCTGTACATGCATGTTTGTAAAAATTTTAAACAATAGTTCCTGGTTCTTGATCAATATTTACAATTGTTATGGCTGTGACAATAGCCAAAATTATATTAGTTAGGGTTGGTGACCTGCAAGACTTCGAAAAGGAAGAAAGAAACCCCTATGCGAATATTTCCTTTCATAGCGAATTCTTGCATGCGTGCCTATTTAATTTCATATACTCTCCAGGTCAGAAATTCAGAAATTAAAGGTAGCAATATCGAATGTTGCATAGATTTTTTTGGTATTCTGCAGACCAGAATTAATGCATTAAAAGTATTCGGCTTCTATGCTTCCATATGACGGATAATGCGAGTCTATTTCTTCAAAAGGAAAGTTAAGGACTCTGCGAGGAAAATCATCCTTAAACTATCTGTAAATTATAAGAATCCACGACTATATGCTTAAGGGTATGCTTTTATGCTTCGAAAAACCACACGGTTTTCGAATCCAATTCAGGGCTGTATCTGAATTAGGGTTTTAAAGGGTCTTGAAATTTTCATGCATTCGGTCCTGATCTAATTCCTGGTATTTTTGCTGGTAGGTACATCATGTACTTCAAGGGGTATTATTTCAAAACTCGTAGAAGTCATACATTCATACCTAAATTACTAAATACGAGTTATTCAATAACCGTACGCGTACATATTTAGGATAGATGGAAATGAAAGCATTTGTATTTCATCATAAGCTATGAAATCGCATTGTTAAGCAAAAGGAGTATAAACTACACCCGTCTCCAACAGAATTTGATCTCATGAAAATGTAATTGTTTTTGATCTCATGGCTTGCCTAGTCTAAATAGTTACATGAAAACGCCTTGCAGCACAAAAATACGAGTTAAATTCACTGGCACACCAAAACGGTTGTCGATATGCAAAAAAGTTTAAAGGGGCAGAGGGCATAATGGTAAGTCCTGTCCTGCGGCTCAGGTTCGGTTGTTTTGCTGCCAATGTGCCAATGCCAATGCAATACTTTCATCATTCCATTCCGTCCATCCAGGCAGTTTTTTCCCTCATAGCCGAGCAATAATGGCAGCAAAAAACATAATATCCTGTTCGACCTATTGTATAAAGCTATGCTTTTCGGCATTATTGCAAAGGAGTATAAGTGTAATCTAATGGGTATCCAACACTCAACACGAAAAGAGCCAACACTATACCGGTACCCCCAGTATAGTATCACCAAAAATTGCATCGTTCACAAACTACGCGAACATTTTCTACTCAATATTGAATTACAAGAATCAATGTTTAATTCAGATTTAAATGTCTTTTTTATTTATCGTATAATATGGTCCAAGTCATTGCAGAATAGTTTATTGTGTCTGTCAAGAGACTTGATGTTTTATTAAGCTTGTATTTTAAGTCTTGCAGGTTATAAGATTATAAAAATCATAAAGAATGGTTATAAGGTCACCTAATATGGCCTAAGAGAAGTCATTATGAATGACTATAGAATGACAACGATTATCACTCTGTACTCTGATTGTTCCAAGATTTACATCTGAAGAAAAGAAGATTTAACATTAATCTGCTTCAGTAATGATTCGCTTTGCATTATATTAAACATATGAGCCAAGTATATAATACTGTCAATGAAAGCCTTGGCACACTTTCGCGAAAGATTTAACAATCCAATCGCTATGCGCTATTAGAAAAATAAATTTTACCAACTCTCTTTTGTTCAACAAAGGTCCAAGCAAGGGCCAGCAGAGAAGTATAAAGGGTTTTTCGGAGGACCCATGCCCTATGCACTCTGTGTCTTTTGTAAATAAGTCAAGCACTCCAAACTAAGATAAAATGCTGAAATAGAAAAAGCCTTCATTCAATAAAACGTCAATAAGCAGATTATCTTCGTACATGATTTTCAGAACAGAAAACAGCATCATCGGTATTTTGAGCGTGTTAGGGCACTTCGCCAAACCCACTTTGCCGAATGCATTTTGTCGAAAGAAATTTCATGCCCACAGTCTTATGACCGAAAAATAACTTACACGGTCAAACTTAAAAAACAAGAACGGCTTATTGTCAAATATCAATTTTTGAAGGCAATCAATCAAGGATTTGTACAAAAATATCCTACCTTTGTACAGTGCAGTTTGTGGTTGCAGCTGTAGTATTACACCGTGTCAAATTTAGTATTGACCTCTTCGTACCACTATCCATCATAGGATATTAAATCTTTTTCTTTCGTGCCTGGCATATACTTAAGTATTTTCGACTGTAAAGCATTTTCTTAAACATTGCAAAAGTAAATGAAACGAGCAACTAATTACACTCTTTACGAGAACGAATTGGCCTGATACGAACCAGTCTATTCACTGATCAAGTTTCAATACGATGACACTGTATCTTTGTCTTCATCCTAGCCTACTTATTATTATCTTATAATTCTTTCCATTACTTAAAGTCGACCAAATCGTATTTTGCAACAACAAAATTAGGCAATATGCAAATTCGGCATATTGCGTTCGGCCAATACCCATTCGGCAATCACGATTCAGCAAAGTGACCTAGATAGAACTATTTGAAGATATGTGGATTATTATTAAAGACTTTTCAACTACTTGGTAGAGAAAGAGAAAGGTAATTTAGGTGTATAAATCAAATCTGCAATTAAAAATGGTATTAATGTAAAACTAGCAATTAAAAGCTTCGCAAGCTTCATAGTTTCCGACATATGCAAATGCATAGGTCTTCAAGTGCATCAGGGATAATGATTTTTTATGCATAAACCATAGTATATCATGAAGCATCTTTAGCATGAATTGTTAAATTATTTGATTAAATGTAATAATAATAATTAATAGATAATTAATTAATTAATTATAGTAAATGACGTGTTGAAATAAATGTAGGAGTGTGCTAAAAATTATTTGATTAAAGTAGGAGGAGCCATGTGTGTATGTAGTGAAGAGAGAGAAAGGAGTAATAAAGAGAAAGAGAAGCGGTAACTACAGTGACCATGACAATGGTTTTTTTACATACTAATAGCAAACAAACAATTCACAGAGACAGACACAACACATCATCAGATTTTGCAATAACAACAACTCAATAAATTCTCCTCAATTCGTTTAGTAATTTTTAATTAAATTTGACAGTAAATTCGCACAAATCTGGTACAAAATTGTATAATTAATGTTACATTGACACAAAGACGAAGAATCCATATCCAGAAAAGTAATAATCCTTGGCTCGCAGCGGAAATCGAGGAAGATAAGCCCTCCTGCAACCTGACTGCACAGACACAGACTATCCTATGTCCTGAGAAGAAGTGGTTACACTCTGGTTTTGGGGACAGTTTTTTCTAAGTTTTGTTGCGACCGGATCCAAATACAAATGTTGCCACAAAACTTACAATTCTGGCTCAGTTGTAACAAAACTTCAAAACGCGACATCCAGAGAAAAAGATATTCGAAACTGGAAGCGACATCCGACGAAGAATCCCTGGCTCTAAGCGATGATGAGCCCTTCAGCTCGGCCCTGACCTCAAGGGATGTCCGTAGAGTACGTTCTTACTCGAAACCCTTCCGAGAAGAGGTGGACAGTGACTCAGATCAATGGGATTCAATAGGCGGAGGTGAAGCCAAAATACCACTGCTGTCATCAGGCTTATCTGACGTGAGTCATCATTTCATTAATACCTCATTGAGTCAATAAAGGCCATACAGACCAAAAAGTCTGTGATAAGAGTATAGTAAATTAGGATCCATTCATCCATATCATCATCCATAACAATTAACTCCATGAGAACATTCATTCGTGTCATCATAAGAAGTATTTCCAGGCAATGAGCCGACCCTACATGATTTTGATAATCACTGATTCTCAACACTTACATTTATGAATGCTACTCGCTTAAGCTGGCAGTGTAGTGGTAGGACTAGAAGTACTAGCAAACATTTTTTTTGTCGAATATTTAGTATGTAGTCAATACTTTCTACGATATCATATCATACTGCTAAGCTGGTCTGGTTGATAGTTAGGTTTTTTAGCAGATGTGTATGAGGGGAGATTGGTGCCAGTACGAGGTAAATGGAAATGGAGTTAGTTACAGGTTTTAAGATTTGCAATGGAAATGCAATTGTAAATGTAAATATATTATTCATGATGGGGTTATGCGGCCAGCAATTCATGAACAATCGTTGAGGACAATAATTGAATTTATAGAATTTTTAAGGGAGGAGGTGTGCGTGCGTGTGGCTACCCATTCAATAGAAATCTTGTAGCTCACAGTTGTTACGGTTAAATTTTATTTTACATAATTATTTTTTTACCCCCGTCCGGAGGACTAGGGGTGTGATCCCATAAATGGTCCCGAGCTGAAAATCTTGAGCTTTCGGCAACTTCTGATGAAAGACGGGCTAAAAATTTTTGCGCTTGTAATCTTTCGGTTAGGGTTGCTTTACCAAAAAAACGCCGCAAGAAAAAGAATATTCTTCTGTTGCGTTGCAAGTTAAAACTTCACTGCTTCGGCTTTGGAGGTTCAGGACTTATGGAGGGCGTAAAACTATTCAAGGGCAAAAGATGACTACAAATAAAATTTAACCTCAGCTTTACTTCAGCTCATTTCTTCGTACTTCTCCCTTTTTCGGTTTCCGTATTATCCTTTTTTTCTTCGTACTTTTTTCGCTTATCATTTCTTTTGCCTCGCACATTTTTGCCATTGTTTTCCTTCTTCCGGGATTCTTGGGATGGCTCGAATGTTTTTACCGTCTTGAATGAAAAGTCGAGCCTGAAGGTAAAGCCTTAGCAAAGTAAAGCCGCTTGTAACTAGCCATTACTATACAGACTGCTTGCTGTTACACTGTTCACGCCCACTCTGTTCACTTATTTAGCTGCTGAAATTAAATCAATTCTAAACCGCAGCTAGGAGCACATAATTTTGGAGTAAACGCTGCCAGCTCGAACCAAAACATAACCTCAACTTGATATGGGAGCCAAATAGCCTGTGTGAGTTTGCAATGTTGGGTTATTTCTAATTAAAACTTTGATTTCCATTGTAAATTTGTAGGACCTTTAATATAATATTCATGCAAGGAATTGCCTCGGGTGTGGCACTGATCCCTCTTCATAAAGTAGAAAAGGAAAAGAGGAAGGAACCCAGGAGCAAGCTAGTAAATGCTACTACAGAATGATTGTATTTGGCAGTGTGGGTATGGTGAATAGAGAGTAGTGATCTCTCTCTCTCTCGCTGTCTGTATTTCTAGTGTGTATGTGGCCGAAATCGAGAGGTTTTTAAAGGCAGGGAAGCAAGGAAAAGAGTCCGCAGACACAGTCAGTGAGTATAGGATTTAAGTCACAGAGTCCAGCAAGTCAGTCAGTCATCAGCTCACTCAACTCCAACTTCCCAACAGTGAACTGATTTTTTAATCACATTCAACTCCTATCAAAATTCAAAGTTTTAGCAATTAAAATTAACTTTACTCCTCTGGACGGGAAGGTAGTGCACATCATACTATTTACATTTCTTCCAAACTATCAATTATTTTCGGATTTTTGTCACTTGGTTTTTTATCGTAGTACATGGTAGTGAGTGAGAAAACTTCAATCAATAATAACCGGTAACCGGTGTGTTTGTGTGGTTTAAGGTGAATTCGGTCGGATTGCAATTTTTTGCACATTACATTATCAATCATTAATGTACAGTATGGTTGTATGATGGAGTGAATTAAAGTAAGAATTGTCTTGTGTTTGATTTATTAAAAATAAACATCCTACTTGACTTGCAAATATTTGGTTTGTTTGGTACTGTGTACTGTGTACTGACTGGTAAAATCCATTCAACAATTCCCAAATAATTATAACTGCAAGAAAGAAGGACTAACGTTTTAAAGTTGTTTTGTGTTTATCACTCCAGACTGAAAGATTGGACAAGGACAAAAGCTACTACATTGGAAACGAAGTTCGAGGAATATTCACCAAGTACTTCCTCGCCGTTTGTTTAATATTCGTTAGTATGTACACCTTAGTGTACACAATTCATGGATTCGCGATCTTCTTCTTCATCTTCTGGTGTGGAATGTGGGCTGTTCATCTCATAGCATTTGGATGGAGGTGAGTCTAAAACTTTTTAATTAATCTTTGCCCTACAAACTTCGTATTTCTTATATTTAAGTAGAGCGGAGATTAGTAATATATTATTGCATGTGATGATATGGATAACATTCAACATTATTTATTAGTTTACCGACGTTATTGCAATTGAAACTGCACTTGATTGAATTCGACAATCCGTCACCAGCATCGTCTCATCATTATTACGTGCCCATAAATCATACATTATACAGCATAAGTATCCCTACTACTGCGGGCTGCTGATAAATATCTAAAAAAAATTTGCATTTGAAAAGATAAAAATCCTAGGCAAGATGTTCTTGCAGATGGGTAAGATGATGGCAATTTGGCAATGCAATGGCAGTGAGTTGGGTTGTACTAGTTTTACGGCTGAAAGGGAATAGATGATCTTGAGTGTGCTAGTTGGTTTGATTGGGGTTTATATTATTGCCGGAGGGTTTTCTCTACGTAGAAATGGAAAGCAGTTTAGTCAGAAGAATCTAACAAGTTTTATTCAAGTATTGTTGGTTCGAGGTTAAGGTTAAATATCGTAACCTAACAGCAAGAGCTCTAACTTGCCAGTTTGAGTCTTGAGAAATTGTAATTGGGATCACAGTAATGTTGTGTTAATGATATGTCATATGGATGTTTATTTAGTTTGGTAGGGGCATGATTAATGGTGAAAGAAAGCCTGTAATAATCAGTTTTTTTGGTTATCTGCTTGGTATTTAATATTCTAATTAATCTTGCCTATCCGCACTTTTCTATCTTCCTTAGGCGGGTATGTTGTGAATTTTGGACAAACTACATACTTGCACTTGGTATCTTCTCAAACGCAATAACGCAAACCAAAACTCATCTTTACTATTTATTTTGCATTTTTAAATGGCTTAAATTTGGAAGGACTTTAAAAAGCTTGAATCGAATTCGATTTTAGTCCTGCAGTTTCTAGTTTTGCATTCAAATAAAAGACAGTTCAAACCAGTCGATACAATCTACCATGAACTCAAATAATGAAATATGTATCATAATAATGTGTCATTCAAGCAGATCAACTATTGACTGCAGGAAGTTACGTGTGAGGTTGGAATGTTGGAAAGTAAAAAGATACAATTATATTTGTGCAATAAGGTGCAAGACATCGATAGAAAGTCATTATTCGTTATGAGTGAAAGAGTGAAACCATGATGATGATAGAATATGTATTAAAAAAACAGGGACATTCGGACATCAATGAGCAGTTTTCAGACAAAAAATTTGGTGAACTTAAGTTAACAGGCTTATCTACAGTTATTGACTTGAAAAATCTGTCAGGACCAAACGAAATTCCGACAAGCGTAGATGGGCTTATCCTAATTAATCGACTTTCACAACTAATAGGAAAAATGGATCCTTTGCTGACCTGACGCATGTGACTCCACTGCATTGCGTTCTAACTCCTAATACAAATCCTACAGATAGTTGGTAGCTTCACAATTTGAAAGTGATAGTATTGATGAGTTGATGTTAATTGGATATTTTTATCGAGCTGTTTTTAACAATTTATCGCATCAAATTCCATTTCAAATTTCATCTCTGACGAAGGAAGATCCGCTCTCATTGGAATTTATGATTTCAAACCGTTTCCAGCATGCATACTGAGCTTAACTATCGATCTAACCATAACTGCATTTTGACAACTACGTACCATGAAAATTATTAAGACAAAGAAATTACCTAAATCAAAAATCTGTTCCGTGAAAGTGCAAGGTAGTCGAGCTATTACATTGCAATTCATAGTTATTAGTATTAGCTGCATTACTTTCGCCATCATCAAAGTTTTTTAGAACCTAAGAAGAATTCAGACAGCCTTTTTAAGAGTAGATCGAGTTGGTTGGGCCTTGAATTCATGACAGAAAAGAAGAAAGTTGTAACTTGTAACTAGTGATGTAATGCAATAATGACAACGCCCACGTACATCGAGCAAACCATACGAGAACAGAAGTAATGTAAAATGTAACGTCAAGTTCCAAACCATACCGAGGCTTTGCTTCCCATCTTCGAACATCTCTCAGTTTCTTACGTTCGTGAATGTTTCTTGGTGAGAGTAAAAATTGTGGAATTGCTACTTTTTCTCTATATTCTCAAATCGAGTCTGTAAGTCAACAATGTAATCCTAAAAAGTGTAGCATTTAGTTAGATACAAGACGATATGAATGCAAATGCAACTTGCAAAGATGCTTCACACAGATGCATGTTGTGGTAGTGCATAGTGGTGCTCTATTTCCACTTACCAATATTGTTATCTATAATTATTACACGAGTTTCGCTCGACTTAAAAGCTCACTTTCTTTGCGAAAAATTTTATGTAGTTTTGCTACATGCCAGCTGAATTTGTAGACCAATTTGAATGTTACTGAATTTGTTAGGGAGAATTTAATGAATGGCTTACGTTAGGTCATAAAGAAAAAAGTTATGGTGTTGGTAGTTTAGTGCAGTATATATAATCTGTGACAACATGATAAGTCTAAAGTGTCAACTGAGTCATTGATAAAACTTGCTAACTGCTCTTTCGATTCGCAGGGTTTCTTCCTGAGTGTTCTTTCTGTCTGAGTCTGGTGGTATCTAAGTAGAATAGAAAGTAGTAGGTACGGTGAAACAGTGAATGAATGTGTTTTCATATTAGTGTCGACATGATGAGGCATAATTATGAAAACGAATATAACATTTACAACTAAGCCATAAATTTTTAATTAGTATTCCAACATTTTTCGTTCATGAATGAATGAAATATTGAAAAATGAATCTAGCTAGCAGGCAGAAAAAAACCGATTTATTTATTCTATAAATGAGCATTAGACTCGTTGCGTGTACTGATGTTGCATTTGTTTTTTTGTTTGTAAGTTTAATCATTGAAAAAAACAATACTGTTTGATTTTAAAAATCTTTAGTTCGTGTCTTGGCATCTATAACTCACAAAACAATCAATGTGTGTTTGTTTTCATTAAACTGAATCTTACACTCATAATAAGCAGCAGAATGCTTCGCTCGCTTGAGAAAGGTTATGATAAACAGAGATTAATTTCAAAGGACTACAAATTTGTAATTCATTTCTTCGGATGCATTTTTAGTCAGGCTAGTTATATGGTATTTTATCGCCGTCAGTAGCTCTGTATTAAATTTAAGTACAAATACAATCGAAATTCGAGTTTTACTGATACAGAGTAATTTATAAATGGAATAACGATGACGCTGTGACCTATGAGTACAGCACGCCTGGCCACTGGCTTTGCTTTGCTGAGTTGAAGGGATAGGTAAGGACAGGGAATTCCGTGGAGATCGAAGGCGTCAAAGATCCAATATGAGGATTTTATCGTGAGTTTCATGAGTCAGAGTTGTAATAGTAGCCAACACGGTTGACTGGTAACTCTAAGGGATATCGCTGAATTAAATACTTATTCATTCGAAAGTCTCTAAGACAAGCTGAAGATGAATAAAAATGAAAAGTTTATAAAAAAACGAGGCTTTTATGACCGTTTGATTCCTTCTTGTCAAAGGTTAGTTACGGATAAGACTACCAGGACTAGAGTCAAACCCAGTAATCCGCCAGCCAGTGACTACCTTTAGGAGGTTTAAGATGGGCCAAAGTGCCTCGTAAACTGATCATTTACATGAATTAGAAAACCTCGAAAGCAGCATAGTGAGGTTTGCCGAGGGTTGTCGTCCATCGTGGTCGTCTCATATGTTGTTCCGTTATCTGATGAAGCTGGTGATTGTCAATTTCGAATAATGGCGATGGAATGTGATCTGATGTGATGGCTCTTTTTACTCTCTTAATTTTGCATTGTGTTGCAGCATGTTGACTTACCAGATTCTTAGATCGAATCTAACCTGGCCTGCATGGTAGTTAATAATGTTAGATCTCGAACTTTCATGATCTGGATGATGATCAAATGATGATGATATAATAAAACCTTGCCCTCTTGCGTCCTGGATTCTCATGGTGTGTTTATGCCCTTTTTTTCATGAAGAAATGACAATTTAAGATAGACAGACATAAACCCAGCAACTGGGTTGGGTTGTATTAGGCAAAGGACCTCTTGGAGGCAACAGTAGGTGTTTAAGCTTATCTTCGATTCGATTTGGGTAAGGAAGAAGTAGATAACATCCTGCAGTGTCATTTAGATTTAACTCTTCCTGATAACTAGGGAGTATAGTAGCGGTGGTTATATCGATACCTTTAAATTGCTCAAGCAGTCAAGCACCCAATACAATAAGTACTGTATGTCTGGTTGGTAATGTCTTATGAATGAGCTTGGGGTTATAACAAGGCTAATGTGTCCCTAGAGGTAGAGAATGACTAGAGTGACAGTTTAGAGAAGTGGCTTAGATTATTAAACAGAATGGAAACTAGATTAACTTCCCATTTACACGTAGCCATCTAGAGAATCGCCGAACGGACAATTTTCAGATAACTTAGTTACGCTTACTCAATTTTAAACTTGAATCAGACATAGTCTCTAATGAACAAAAAATTGACTTTTAATTATCTCATAGTGTTTTGGGATCCGCTTTTCTACTTTTACTTTTTTAACATTGGATTTATAAATAGTTCAAACCCCGAGTCCCAACATAATGAATCTTCGTTGCTGCATGCACTGCAAAAGATTTATACTGAAACTGAACCTCGAAGGACACTTGAACATTAAGATGAAGGTCACTCTCTTCTCATATCAAATTCACATGAAGCACACGGAATAGAATCTACATCGTCTAACTGAAAGATAATGATATTGATATCTCACGCAATTAGTTGGTGGTCGGCTAAAGGTTGCATGATGGGATGCTATACTTTCTCTCATTTTCCAGCTGATTTGTTAACCTTAGTATCTTAAGCGTTTGTGCTATTATAATAATAATTCCAGAGCAGTTAATTTCACGAAGGACTAATTCTAGTTAGTGTAGAGTTAGAGTGTAGTATGCAGATAATAATAATGATCCTGAATCGAAAACTAACATCCTTGACTTGCAGCTAAACTTGTGATGATATGACGCTATATCATAAAATTGTTCTGCATGATATTACCGACTGCCTGATGAAACTGATGATAGTTCTGAATCATGTAATAATAATAGTAATCCTAGTCAGTCTCAGAGTCTCAGTATTATACAGTATTAAATAAAATTTAAATATCGTATCATAATTTGTAAAAATATGAATTTCAAATGGAATAATGATACGCAACCTATGTGCATTTGCTTGAGTAGAAGTGTAACTCTAGTCGGCCTTATAGCGTAGTATAGTTGAGAGTTACGAGTTAAAAAATTAATTAATCTGATTTCGTCATTAAAATTAAAAGTGGAACAAGAGACGTAGATAACATTTAAAAATGTTTGTAGATTAGCATCATTGTACTTTATGAATGTGTAGGGTGACCATCCGTCCCGGTTTCCCCGGGACACTCGGTTTTTACACCCTGTCCCAGCGTTCCTAAAATGTCCCGGTTTTGGCTTCGCGTCCCGGTTTTCGTAATATTAGTTTTATAAAACGTCAATAGAAAGAAGAAGGGTGGAATTCAGTCTGAATTTATGAATTTAAAGTTTCTTGTTCGTCTGTAGTTTGTAGGCACAACAAACGAATTCATTCAATCATAGGGAAAGTTGACAAGTAAGGGTATAACAGTTTTGATTAGAGTGCTATAGAAGTAGTTTATTATGGAAGCGTTTTGCTTTTTTACGTGCTAACTGACATTTGTAACAAATTGGAGAGAAATGAAATGGGGTCGTTAAATTAAAATAGTAACGAAAGATTGGGCTTTGGACCATGTTTTTGTTTTTTGTATGTGGTTTATTTGGCTTGATACGAGTGTTTATCTAAAGATAAGTCAGGTGAAATAATCGGGATAACTATTTACTGCAGTTTAGTAAAAACATACACAATATACACTAACGATGAGTCAGGTTGTCCGATAACGATTTTTCCATTGCCTTCCAGTGTCGAGCCTTCCAGCGTTCCAGCCTCAGCACTGCACTGGATTGAATATCTTTTTTATATGAATGATGATGTACTTGAGATGAAAGTTTCGTGGAATGCTTAAAACCATAAAATATGAATTCGTTAGATTTTAATCATAGGCAATCAGTCTTTGCTTCTTTTATCTGCAATTGATTTAAAACGAATGACTAACGCTGAAGAATAGTCATTTTTGCGTTTTTACAAATACAAATGTGAGAAATGAAAAGCGAAACAAAGGCCATTCGTGCGTCATTTGACACACTATGTATGTTTTTAATTTCTAAATTAGTTAAACCATCAATCTTTTAATGTTATTTCCTGGGTTGTTTATAATTTACATTTACTAAGTTTAAAATATAAATCTTAAAAAAGCATTGAAATTCAAAGTGTGATTGCGGATTACAAAAATTAAACTTACGAATCTGTGCTTTGCTTATCGATTTTTTTAAACTTTTAAATACAACTAGAATTGCAGTGGTGTTCGTGTCAGTAGGTAGACTGGATTGAATAAAAATCTCCAACCTCGTACTAATAACGATAATGCAGGCAATTTTAGTGTACATGGATAATGGATGAAATCCAGAGTTTGTTCCTTGTTATTTTTAGCAGAAAATAATTTTAAGGTTTAACACACTAACGCTACACGTGTAGATGCAAAAAAGGTATATTGCAATACAATACAAACGATTTATGTACAATACACAACACTGCAAGCGTTTGTGAGCATCAGAACATGAAATTAAAATCAGCAGAAAGATGAATTTTTAATAAATGCTCAAAATTTATTAGGCTACTCGGAAAATGTGCTTTGGTTAACAGATTGCAGATGTAGTAAAATTACTTAACGTTACAAATAAAACTGCATAGGATCATTTTACAACTTATGCTTAGCCATGCAAAAGAAATGAGTGCTGAAAACTTATTTTTAATATTTGTCATAAAGTCATAATAGTATAATTATGAAATTGTCTCTCAAAAAACTTGGTGCATTTAAGAAAAACGTTTTTATTTGTGACTTCTTTTACAAAAAAATTATGGTCCAACTGACGCTGATGTTGAAAAGTTTGTAAAATAAAGCCACTGCTTATTTGTTGCTTACCATACTGTACTGGTGTCCGTCAGGTCAAGTGTCATTAAGTTAAAACGTATGAAGAATTTAATGACATCATTTGTGGTGCCTTGTTATACATTATTCTTTAATGCATAAGGATTCATTAAACACTTTCTTTAGAATACAAGAAAACAAAGTTCAGAATTTGAAACCTAAATCGTAATAAAGCCATTACAATTTTATCAAATTTCCAGTGAGTGTAATATAGTCAGAAAGATTACATGCATGTGTAAATACGTGACGAGATAAAAGTTCAAATTTGGCTTTACGTTGGTTTATATTTGCTGTCAAGTCATCTAACTTGCGATGTATTTTTCAGCATAACTTGCAAAATAATTCATTGTATTCAGTTATTTAACAGGCTGACAACAGACATCCGGGTATAACCATTTAAGTGTAATTGATGTAAGCTTTGACCTCGGTGATTCATTTCTGTATTACTGTTTTCATGTGCGACTTGAAGCCTCTCATAATACAGAACAAATGATACATTATGAAGATGAAATGGTGATGCATAATATATTTAGAATCTGAGATGATTGTTTTTGTAGAATCTGAGAGAATTGTTTTTGCAAAACTGCTTGTGTGACTAGACTGAAACCAATAAAAGGCATCATGGTTGGTGTTGATTCTAAATTTAATGGGTTTCTTATCTTAACGGTGTTTAATGTAATTCAAACCTGACAAGAAGTAGCAGAATTAAACTTCAAACAGCACGAAAGGGCTCGAAATATTCAATCTTTGATGACCCTAAAATAAAAAGCCTTCTGTACTGATAAATCATCTTACACTTAAATAAATTAACTCAATACTCAACTGTGGTTAAAATAAATGAGCAGTTTAGATACGTGTGTGGGAATCGGAACTGTTCACAGTTCATTGTTACTTATCTTTAGTAATATTCAGCTAAAAAAACTATAGATTTGACTTATCTTTAGTAGTAAGCAGTTGTATAATTTAGTTTTGTATTAGGTTAGTTTCCTTATTATGTCATTAGCCGTAAATTCACACACAAATATAGGCGTAAAATAAAGACGCGTCATGTGTCACTTAAATTGAAATACCATAGACAGTTGTTGTTGTCAGTAATTGGGCTCAATTATCAATCGGGACTGTTTTCATTTTCAGGTCTACGTAACGTAACATAGAATTTGAACTTTGACCAGAAGGGAAGTAAATAATTCACTTTCATTATTTGCTTTACTTTAATTCTTTCAACAAAATGTTGTGATTTTGTATGAATTATATTATGCTACGTTAGTTGTGTTGAGTTTGAGTATGCATCAAATGTAATAGAAATAGTAAAAAAAACTGATTCTAATCTATCCAAACACCAAATTGTGCCACAAAACGCAAACATCACAACTCAACCATATCCCACTTCTTACTTACAGACTACTGACGATTACAAAGTTTGGAAGGGTGGGTGTTTGATGGATGGAGCTCGTTTAGAATCAGTTTTAAAATTTCATGCACATAGTATTAGAAGGAGGAGCAGTTATTGAATAATAGATGAGGGCTTGTTCCTTCAATTGTATATTGTATGTAATTGTAACTGCTTACAATTGACTCCATGAAATACCATGCTTGTCCTGAAATAATTACTCCGCGATAAAACGGCTTTCAAGTGCCTCTAGCTGACTTCAATAATAATGATTTTGATCATTTATAAACTGCACTTTTATTATTTTGGGACATGAAGTTTTTAAAGATTTAACAAGCTAGATATCTGATCATGGCTTGGAAGTTGTTTTTAGTATTTTAGTTTTGTTTCTGTGTCGTATACTTTAAAAGAGTTAACAGTAAGTTAAATTCTCAATGAATAATTAATGATTCACTTAAGTTGGCTGTGATCTTATTCAGAATGTTTATAAACTACAGTCTTGGATGTAGGTAAGAGAAAATCAGATGCAATCAATCCAATCACATTCTTACGATAAGTAGTATTTTATTTGGCTAAGTATTCTGTGTTAAGTTAAGTTAGGTTCTTATTTTTAGGTTACGGGATTACACCCATTATCAGTGTAGATTTGAATAGCAAATTCAATTTCAAGTAGTTTTTGTTGATTCAAAAAGTAGGATGTATGTGGTAGGTTTTCAACGTATGGTGTTAGTTATATGCATTATATAAAACGATATTAACGAGTATTACTTAAAGGCGTAACCTAATCACAGATTAATTAGCTTAATTTTGAGTGTCACAGTCTCACAGTAACCCTCTCTATTCTTGAATTTATATTGCAAGTGTATTCTGACGAAGAACTGAGTCCCAAATTCGAAAGCTCAGTTTTTAATGAATAATCAAAAAAATGTCCATTACCCTTAAATGCTCCTTCATTAAAGATAGTAGCTAAATCATATATATTCACACAGCTCCACCTCCTAAAGTGTTTATTTACTTCCTTTCAACGTGTCATCCGCCGTAGATCGCGGTCATTGTCATTTGTACAAACGATGATACTTCAAAAATAATGCATTATTTTATATTTCGTCCTTGTAATTCGGCTAGAGTAAAAGAGTAAATACAAACGATGCATTACATAAAATTATTATTTAGGGGTTCCGGGAGTAGTGTAGTGGTTTTTACTATTCGATCAAGTATCGATTAGAGGTTGAAAAATACTCCCGAGTTTCGAGTACTCGAACGCGTAATCGGGGCCTAAAATTCAACTCGAGATAAAAAAAATCAAAAGATTTGTATAAAATTTTAAAACGTAACTTGTAATGATTACATTAATTTAATAAAGCTATAGCCTATTAATTTATTTAACTTTCAGAGAAACTTGACTATTCCCGACCGAATACTCGAAATACCAGTACTTGAAAAAAAGTACTCGACCGAGCATTTTGAACGAAAGTTCCTTGATTTCTCGAGACTGCTCGAGATATACATACCTGTACTCGAACTCGATCGAGTATCTCGAAAAACTCGTCAAATACACGAATTGACTCACAGCATCCTTAATTATTATTATGATATAATGGTTCTGTCTTTTATAATGCTACAAAAATATTAACTACGTGTCTTATCATAAGAAAGGCCACTGTAAAGGACGTTTTTTGCTAATTTTCTTAAAGGATCTATAGTTTCGTAATGTTTCATTTTGCTGCAAAGGCAGTCAGTCTCATTTCAACCACAATAAGAATTAGATGATGGTAAACTATACATATTACGATATTTGTTTGTTTTAGAAGTTGCAGCAGCATTTCTACGAATTTTCCTAGTTGTCAGTAAGTAACCCAGTAAAGCAGCAAAATTAAAGATACTCCGTAAGAGGATTTACGTTGTAGCTTAATAGCAATAGTTTAGAAGTTTATGCATGATATTTAATAAAGTAATGTGTTCTGTAGTTGTATTATTGTCTTTTTGATATGTATGATGGCTCTCTTATTATCATTATTCTTGTGATAGTTGCAGCGTATTAAGGTTCAAAGAAGGCTTCAGCTTGAATTTTGTAACTGAGCGAGAGGGTTGAGTTGTCTTTTACTTTTTATAAGTTAGTGGAGTTGTTGAAGTAAGCTGGGGTTACTGCGTTACACCAGGCCGTTATGTACTACTGTAATGTTAAAATGCCTTAAGTTTCAAAAAAGTCAAGTAATAGTAAGCAGTCAGCAGCAGCCAGAGGCTCATTATCATAATCATAACTTAACGTGGTTTTGTTATTGGACATGCCATGTTATAACAAATAAAATAAGCAAATGCCGTAGCAAAGGGAAGGATTATCATTTTACGATTGGTGTATGGTAAGCTGCATAAGAAAGAAATCGGGAAAGCAATGCGATCACGATAAGGCTTCATTTCTTAAGTATTTTCGTGATTTTTTAGGCAGGCTGCATTCCTTTATCACTCCTTTTCCCAGCTCCTACACTCAATATTATACAAATTGCAGAAGTAATCCCCTGTTTGCAAAAAGTGATAGGAGGGTCGATTTTTGCAAATATATTAGATTTAAGAAGGACGCCTCTTGGAACGCTAATAAATGTCACAGTGACTTAAGCAGTATACGTGATTTTGTGGCAGTAGGAGCAATTGCATTTACGGTCACATGACCAATAGAAAAAATTAACAATTTGCTTATATTTTTTGACAATTTATTTATAATTCAAGAACTGCTTATTGTCAATTACTAGCAGGGGCAGTGTATATAAAAATGTCACACAAGTATATCAATCAGTCACATCAATAGCAGGTATTAACTGAATAGTTTAGAGTTTAGTTTAGACTGAAGATGAGACTTATCATTACTACTGGCACAAGGCAGAAGAGAGGGATTTTATTTGTTAGCTTAAGCTTGGCCTTCAGATGTTTATGCGATATTTTTGGCTACGGTGGCACTAAATACGAAAGAATAGGCTACATATCTTTGGTGATGGTGATTCTTGAGCATTTCAAATCATTCAGGTAAAACGGAGAAGCGATCAATGCAACATTTGCTGCAATACATACACATTTTATTCGTCTAAGGGCAGAAATTCTGTAGGCAATTGGAAATATTACTTGAAAAATACGAGTGAAATGAAATGACTGCTTGCAGTCAAGTTAGGAGTAAAAAATAATCTACTAACTGAAGGGGTTACGTGATGTCCATTCCATAAGAGTAATTCAGTTCAATTCCTTAACTGAATACAAGAATAATTTAAGTGTTTTGATTATGGGGAATGCATGCATGACTAACAGGGAAAAGACTAGAATATAACGAGGGTACGATTACACTAACACGAAAAATGCTCCAAAAAACAAATACTACCTAGTACTTTTCGACAGGTACGTTAACGTGTTATACTTATCCGCAAAATCATGACGAAGGACATTTCCGTTCGATTTCAGATTCGAGTTCGAGGTTATTTCTTATTTTGTCTGGACTACTTGGAAACTTCTATAGTTTTATATATGCACATGCAGTGTTTGTCTGCCTACTACTGACTCCCTCCATGCAACTTCTGTTAGCCCGAGCCAAGTCTTAATAGTTAAGAACATAAGGGTTGTACTTGTTTAGGTCTTTCAAAGTCAACTCACAAATTGTTTTTTTAACTTTGCCGTAGTCACTCCACACATAGAATCTCTTTCACCTTCAACTTTTAAATTTCGTAGAATAATTTTTGAGAACAGATGAAACCATGATCGTCATTTTCCAACTTTTAACACAACCTTTTCAATTTCATAAAGAAATCTAACGATACTTTCTTACATCCATTTGTCATGGTTTATTATACTTTATTATGTACAGTAGCTTCTTTCATTCATAAATTAAATGTTGTTCTATTCTATTCTATGCCCAATGAGATGAGACAGTTATGTAGAAGAGACAATAGGTTATCATCTAATGAGCATTCACATTATCTGAACTAGAGTTTTTTGACTAAGGATTCGTGCCATAGCGAATAACATATGACCGCGAAGGCTTCCTATCTAAAAATCCGTAATGTACCAAAACAGTAATTCGCCACAACCAATGGACTGACTAACCCGCAATGATGCCTTGCTTGATGCTTGATGACGAAATTGTTGATTTCGTCATCAAGATTCTATTCAAACATAGGAAAAGGAACAGGAAAATGGGAGTTTCTAGATATTTGTTTGTCAAATCAAGATATGATTACCGAAATTTTTTGTTTGTGTTTGAGGTTTAGGAGAAGTGTATGAGCCATCAGCATCAGCATCATAATCATCATCATTGAAATGATGATGATCATGTTATCAACTTTTTTTGGTGAAGCCCCTCATATCTTCAAGCTAGTGCAGTGTATGAGATATATACATACATACTGATCTTATCTTTAGAGAGACTAGTAAATGTAGAGCATTAGTGTTTTGGACATGCGAATGCATTGCTATTTGCAATGTGCGCTGTAATATTAATAAAAATAAAGAATGTCATTTAATCTGAAAGGAAAAAGCAGAAGGTATTGCGGGTGTCTTTGTTATGATGCGAGGTTTACTTTTCCAAGTACAAACATAATATATAGCGTACTGTAAACTAAAATATTAGTTTGCGTTGATTTGCTTTTTGTTTTGATCTTGGGGGTTGACAGTTTAAAATTGCCTGCGGTACAACTTTTTGTTGACCAATGTATTGCCAGAGTAGCCTTACAGCTTTTTCGGTTCGTATCCTCTTGAACCTTCAGATATTGTGACAGGAAAAGTTTGATGTTTTTCCAGATGAAAAAGATATTAGATATGAGGCATCACATTTGTTACATTTGCTATCACATCATGTGTCAAATTATAATATTGTGCTTTCTACTGGATCTTCCGTTCTTTTTTTCCCAGGGGGGAGATTGGTGACTTACACTGAGATTGATATACTTGTAAAGCTACTCATTTCAATCAGTAGGCT
>JAQGBU010000379.1:0-32232 GCA_034698605.1 Isotoma decorata
ACAACACAAAAAAGTATGAAACATTTCATACTCCATTTTCATGTGGGAAACACCATGTTGGGAACATATTTGTTGTACCGTGTGTGCAGTGTGAACGGAGTGAAGTTTTCCTGTCGCCAACACAAATGATCCAACATTTGTGTTGCCGACACGATGTTGTTGACGCTTTTTGTCAGTGTGAACGTGGTTGTGAACAAAACTGTTCACAACATCATGTTGTTGACCGCACTCTGGCCGGGCCTTTATAATTCTACTGTGAGATTAAGTGAATTTTCTACTATTCTACCCATCTATTCTCACTTTTGACTTGGCTTGTTCATCCATCTCGTAAAAATATATCTGACTGATCTAAATAATATGTGGTTTTTGGATTGTTGGTCACAAACACACAATGGAATACAATGACAAAGGTTGGCCCAGACAGATTTGGGGGATATTAAAATTGTACTTAGTTACTGACGGATAGGGATAATTTGTATTCTAGACGGTCTCACACCTTCACTCAATTCTCCCTTTCTTCTACCTTATGGACCACAAAATGACCTTTTCTATCGAAAAGCCATAAATTTTTATGAGGTCATAAAAGACTCCAGACTTTTAACCAAAATCACAGTTCCATCTTTATTGTTTTCACGGGTACCTCTGGCTCGTCTCTCGTACTGAGGTTATATACGATGTGCCCTATCTTTGTTTTAATCATATTCTCTGCGATACATGCACTAAGCATACTGGAGCCGAATGTTCCAAAGATTTTTGGACAATTACCACGATAGTGGAATTATATAAGTATTTTATTTCATCCATAGTTTTTTATTTCGTGGGATTTAACGAGTATGGATGAGTATGGTATGCATGGTGCAAAGTAGCGAGGAAATAATTCTATCAGATATATTTATTTCACATCGACCTCCGCTTCATAGCTTTCAATTTAGAAATACGTTTTTTTCTTAAAAATAACATCCTCTTTCTAGTACACTACCTTGCTATCAGTTAATGACTCTAAGCTGGGAATTCGAAATTATTATTAAATTCTTGAAAGGCTTGGGTTAATATTTGAGAAGTAAAAATGCTATTGGACATTAGGGTTTGAAGGTTGCGGATGAGTGTATTAGTTAATGACAAATTAATCTGATTTGGCACCCGTAGACTTACTTAATGCATTATCTTTTATTTTATATTCCTATTTCTTCAATAAAATGGCTTAAAGCTGAAAGTGAAAAAACGATGCGGCCTGCCCATTCCCAGTCTTTTATTATTATTATTATTATTATTAAAAGTAAAGGGTTTTTTAAAATCAGATTGATAACAACTGTTTTCTGGTAGAATAATGACCGCAAAAGCACCCCATCCTCGTGTTAATCTAAATAGTTATTCAGAACATTTTGCAAACAGTTTCGTCTTGGATGATCAGATGACCGTGAAAATGAAAGGGTTAACAGCACAGCATCAGTGTATATAGCTTGGTGAATATGTTATATTTATTATAATGGGAGAATTCAGCTTTTTAAGAATTTCCGTTTTCATGCTAACAAAAACTGGGTAAACGTTTCTGAGCACTCAATAAAGGGATGAGGGTTGTTGGGGTTTTATCATCGTATTTTTTTTATTTTATAAAAAAACACCTTCTTATGTGCTTTTAATGTCACGTTTTACTAAATAGAACCTTCATAATGCCTAAAACTCTGTAGCGCGTATAACTCCAATTTACTTTAGGTGTTAAAGCATCACCCCAGCTAATTGAATGTAAAGGTTTTTACTATTAAATCATCTCTTTACTATTAATTTCTGTCAGTAATTCTTACTGTATCTTGTATTTATCAAAGATTTAATGAATTTTAGGTGCACTAAATTAAATTGTCTTAACGATTTGAAACTAAAGAGTTTTTTGGATAAGGCAGTATGATGGCGTCATTTCAAATTTTTTGGAATCATTTTGAAGCTTTGAAGCGTGTTTTAGGTCTATGCATTTACTCCTGGTTAGCGTTAAAGTAAAGCTTGTTGGAATATGATACGTTTACTTGATAGTTTGGGGACTTAAGAGAACAAGCAAAAATAGACGGTCAAACTAATTTGTAATTGCTACAACAATATGACAATAAGGTTCATACTGGAAATAATTCAGTACAAAAAGGATGTGTAAATTATTAAGAAATAGACTGTAAGAATTACCTATCTAAGTTTTTTATCACAGTAATTCCAATGCATCGGGCTGTGCGCACGATAGTACTTAAGAAATAAAATTTAGCGAAGGAAATACAGGTGTTTAATCAGACAGAGTTGCTAAAAACGGTTACGGATGTGAGCAGAATAAGTATAAACCTCATTTCCCCTGCAAATTACTACTGTTAGAACATTTCACCGTAAAATCTACAATTATTACTTGAAATATTCTTAGATTTGTAGATTTTTTGAAACGCTTGGGCTGTATCATTGGATGCTTTTTGGGAAAACCGACCTAAGTGATAACTCAAACATTTGACTTGAAGCAAACATCACTTATTGCCATATTAGTAGGGGTAATAATGACTAAGATTTTGTTGCAAAATATCTGTAAAAAATATAATCACCTACTTTGAATAAAGTAAATGAATTTGTTACGCACGTCTGTACCTTCGACAGTTTACACTCTCATGATTCATAATAATAATTCATGATGAGAGTTCTTGCATACTCATTAATTACTTTTGTAAATCAAGCCACTTGAAATGGTTCTGTGGCAAAAGCAGATTAACACTTTCTTACCTGTTGTGTCACTTGTATCATATCCCTAAATTCTCAAGTATGGGCGATTATATGCTTTGATATAGAAATTTTAACAATTCCAATCCAACCCTCAAATCTGTGATAGAATAGGATAATGAGACACCTTGTATGTGTGCCATTATGCTACTTAATCATCGTTTTCCAACTAAATAAGTCAATGGAAATTTTGCTAAACTCAATAAACACGTAATTTTTGGGAAAATTCAGGTTAATGCGAGTAATAACAGTAATAGTAATTATAATGCTAAAGGAAGTATGTTTGCATGAGGTATTACACTACTGTGACGATAATAATTTTGTTTTTGGTCTTATTGTTTTAGAGAGCAACACTGGCTGAGAAGGAGGTGACATCATTGAAGGAGAAATTAGCAACCCAGGGTGGCGGTGGCTCATCATCGGGTGCAGCTATGGCCCCTCCACCACCCGAACGAGAAGACAGTCTCATCTCTTCTCAGCATGAACTTGCTGCCAAAGACAAAGAGGTGAGTCCTTATCAAAATAATATATTACATGTAATTATTATTATTGGTAACTTGTCCCAGGATGATTTGAGAAGGATTAGTAGATCAAAAATGCTAGAGGCTTAAGATTAGTCAGTTACCACCACCACCACTGACTCAAGAGCTTGCTTTCTTAAATAATGACCAGGGGGCTTTAATTCCTAGTTTGTTAAGAAATTCGATTAAAAGTCATTGGATTTTGGACAACTAGGTAATACTAATGTGTAACCTATTAAATACTTTTATTGTTAAGTTGAAATGAAGAGCAGTCAACATTGATGGTGATGACCAGGTAGGGCAAACAAGCAAAGCAGACAAGGTACTGGTTTTCGGTAAAGTGAACGAGTTCGCATTACTTGATAGTTAGTTAGATGATACTAATGTGATTATGCATGGATGTATTACATATTATTATTATTGTTATTATTATTAAGGCATTAGATATTATGTAAAGATGAATAGAGATAGAAAAAAGAGGGGCATGGCATGGTAGACAGGTAAGAAAGTAATACTATATTTTATGAATGCATGATACTATAGGAAGGGGTTGAGTTATGATATCTTGGACCAAGTCGACATTGATTTAATATCTCATGAGAAAAGTTATCGGACATATGGATAGAAAGAAGTTTAATAGTTTCACGCTGGGATTGATGGACCTTTAAAAGAAGAGAGAAGTTGTATGAGAGTGTACATTTTGTATCATCCTCGTTCATTCTGTATGTGAAGTGCAGAAGAGTCAGTGCATAAATTGAGACTGGGGGATGGAAAAAGTGTGGATAGATTGTGGTTCTATTTGACCCAAGTGGTGACCTCATGGAATATATGTGAGGGGGTTACAGTACCCCCCGCTGTCTTAATTGGCCATTTCCATGCATCTGTTGTCCGCCTTCTCTCTTTCCTCCAGTCCAACTTCTCTTTGACATGGGAGTTTTTTACCAATAATTCTCATCTTTTTCTCTCTTCATTTTTTTACTTTTATCAGTACGTATTTTATTCTTATATTTGTTGAACATGCATCAAGAAACCATCCACATTCATGAATATCTTCTTTTTACCTATATCCATGAATATAGATTCACAGTCATGTATAGTATTCTAAATCTAATTTAAAAGCAAGACGATCTCCCCCAAAATAAATCTCAATTCTTAAAAAACAACCCCCAAAAAATTACTCGAGTCCACCACCAAATAAATGTACGAGAGTAATGTAAAATACCTCCCCATAACCTTTAACTTAACTACCAAAGCAAAGTAATGTAACAAAAGGAACCAATACTATTCCACCTGTCCATTCTGTATTACTTTTTCTACCTTAACAGCCTTAACTACTACCATCAACAATGACTATTATACACCTTTCAGGTATTCACAATCACTACCATAACACATTATTTATTGTCGTTACCATTGTTTTATTATAGCTATTATTACATATTATTCATACTAGTATTTTTAAACCCGCTATGCTGACTAAAACGTTCAAGTGGAGATGAATGCTATACCACCGACCACATCTGTATGATAAATCGGGTTCAAAAATTGGTTTTTGACCTGTGACCTTTCAATTGCTCAGGTCGGAGTTTTGAAACCCAGACTGTACCACCGTAATTTTTCCCCTCTTTTGGTTGGTACATTAGGGTAGTTTGTACGTTCAGTAGTTTTTGAGTCCTAAGGGTGCAAACTAAAAACTACGTACTTACACACAGGTTTTCTTCGCTTCGATTGTAGTGATAATTCCCATCTTTGTTCTTTATAGACGCTGTTTGAACCATCACAAGTATCATAAATAACCCATAGTAATAGAAAATACAAATCAAACTCACAATGGAGTCACTTTAAGATTAGTCTCTCGTGTAGTAGTGCGAATACTAATCACTATTTACTCCGACTAGACTATTCATTTCTACTATATAGTGATACATTACTTTTGTTTTAGTGTTGTTAATTCTTAAACACTTCTGGTCCCTCATTATTATTATTATGAAGCCATGAAATACAATTATTTACGAGTTATTTTGTTGCATGGCAGTGACCATAAGGGGTATCATACACGAATAACTTGAATAATTTTTCTTACCGATGAGTCTTGCTCAGGTTTTTTAATAGATGTGTAGGATTTAGGAATAAATCTAACAATTGGGTGCAAAATTCATAGCCATGCAATTCTTGAATACGAAAGAAATCATCCTGGTGTTTCATAGTTGCATTAGAAATAGAAATAAAAGGTTAATGCGAATTAAAATTTATTCTATTTTTTATTCTATAAAAAATTGCAGATTGCCAGTTTAATAGAAAATGTTCAAAGGTTGCAAACGTCACTGAACCAAATACGTGAGAGTAGTGCCACAAAAATAAGACTCCTTGAAGAGCAATTGGAACAGAAACAAGAGTTAATTTCCAGATTGGAAGCAAGACTGGATTCACAGAGAGATTACGACGAGCTAAAACGTGAGCTTTTCCATGTAAAGGGCTCATCCCTCAGTGACCCATCAATCAATGGTGTCGATGCCAAAGAGGATAAAAACAAACGACCAAGTAAGTTTCTTTCTTATAACTCACTACCAGTTACTCAATTACCAACTATTAATTACATTAATTTTCATCACCAGAGGCCAAATCTTGTCACATAAATTTTCCCTAACTATCAAACAAATTACTTTCAAAAATTAAAATAATATTCTTATTATTTCTTTATCTCCATCCAACTAAATTAACCATCACCTTCGTCCAACTAAATTGTTTCTTTTTGATTATTCATCAAATTGAATTAGTTAACTATACAAGTAGACGTAATAAATGAAAATTTATCTCTCTTACAAATGGCTCACATAATTTAGCAATAATTTACGGATTGAGTAAAATGAATGAATAAGGAACCGGAAGAACATCTTAAATAGCAAAAGACAAGCAAAACAAACAGATACATAATTTGACTTTTTTTAGTTTACCTACGCTTATCTCGCATAATACTAATCCATACATGTCCATTTTATTCCTTTATAACAATAATCATAACAATAATATTTGTATATATGAGTACACGTACACAAGTACATGTCCAGAATGAAGTTTGATGAAGACTATGAGAGGTACAGGGATCATTATTAGCCATTATTATTATTAGTTTTTCCAAATATCCTTATTAGGAAGTAGACTGTTTTTGGGCTTATGAAGTTATGCTGTGTGGTGTGCATGTGTGTATCTCTAACAATGCATCATATCATATTTTCTTTGTATGAAATAAGTAAATGGATTCACTACACACAGATTCCCTATTTCTCTAAGCAGTTTAAAGATTTTGTTTAAAATACTTAGTCCATCTATATAGTCCATTTTGATTTGATAATAGGTAGTACTTATGATTATTATTAATATTATTATTATTACTATTATTATGATATGTACAATGAAAGTATAGAGTAGAAAAGTGTGGAGGAATAAAATAAACGGCCGGCAGCCAGGCAGGTCTTCTTCTAGATGATCTTTGATGATGATAATAATATTATAATAGTGTTATAAGTTAGTAGAACCTATTATAGACCACTCATTCAAAAGAATATGAATACCATTTCATTTTTTATCCTCTTGTACTCTCTTTAGCAATTTGAAATTGAAATGCATTTGCTTGCTTGGCTTGGCCAGCCCAATGTATGAAAACAAGGGAAGATTTTTATTACAACTTTTTATACTATGTGATAGGTTCTTAATAATATGCATAGGGAAATTGTGTTTCTTTGATGCTTCTTTTGTGTACTATGTGCTTCTAGTGGTTGATTTTAGTACAGGATACTATATACTATTACACTGTCATCATTCATTATTAATAGTGTTTTTAAAGAACATACCCTTATTTGTAATTTCAATTTTTATAAAGGAATCATCCTTACAAAATAGTACTAATAGTACATACACACACATAATCGTCTTATTCATCCATGATTAAACACTAAAAATGTAATAATAAAACCACTACTATAGCACACTTATTCTTTCATAACCCTCTGTTAGTTAATAAAGTAATCGAAGGGGAGAATTGATTTTTCATCAAGTGTTTATTTTTCTTCCTAATTAACTCCTTGTGATAATTTAACACGAATAGATGAGTAGCATGGTGAATGAAAAAGATTCTTTTATATAATAGATTGCATGTTTCGTACAAGCAAAACGCATTAAGACTTCACCATCCTCATCACCATCAAAAAGAGTAGTTTGCCTGTGTGTGCTCTTGTAATTCTAAATTGTAACTCTCTCTCCTCTGTCTCATTCCCTTATTTACAAGAAGCTCGGGAACAACTGGTTATGACAAGTGGAGTTTTGCTCCTAGTTAATGAGTCGTCGATTCACACGAACTTGAAAGAGTGCGATACATAACGTACAAGTAGTTAATACACATTTATGAAGATACAAAAACATATACCTATATTTTTGTATATACCTAATGGCAATAAGTTACATAAAACAGACAGGCAAGAAAGCAGGGTATTCAAGAGGGACCTAATTAATATCAGTGTGAGTAGTAGCGAAAGGGATTCTCTCTAAAAATAACCTCAGATGATGATAATGATAATATTCCATTGAGAAATCTTAGGTACAAATAGTAGTACAATTTACATGTTTCATTTCAACTAATAGCAAAGATTGTAAAGAGGGCTGGCTGTTTTTTTATCCGTAATATGTAACTAACTTAATGCATGATTATTATGTTTTATTTGTTTTTCTCTTCCTACATGCTCATCCTCTTCTTACATATTTCATTGTATAAGTTCCAAACACATCAAAAGAATCTTTCTTTATAGACTCTGAATCCAAAATCCACAATGATGATTTAAATGAAATGAAGATGAAGAAGCCAAAGATAAATTCTTGATTTGCACATGTGGTCAATTTTTATATAATCTGAGTTGAGACAAGAATGGGGGCACCTTGAGAATGTAGATGATAAAATAACTGAAAATAGTCTTACTGACTTTTAAAGTACATCTACACTAATAATTAAAATGTACACGAGTACAAAGGACATTAGAGAATCAAGTCATCTTTTTGTTCTTTTAGATGATATGATGTAGTAGAGGCAGTAGTAGTAGTGTTTAAGAGGAAGAAGGAATCTTGTCAAAATAGAAACCGGTGTACCATCCAACAAAACCTCTTAGGAAGGGATGAGGGGGAAGGATTTTTACATTTCTGTGTAATAAAGTTTATAAGCGTCAGCTGCGGTATAGTATCAAAAACCGGATAGGGTCTTTTGAACAGATACAGGTCTTAATGCAAAAGCCAAAAAAGCATTAGAACTCGTTCAAGTAAGAGGTGGTATTAAGTAATGGTATTATATGCAACATGATGTTTAAGACAAGACCCTTCTTTTTCTTCCTTTTGTGGTACTCATACTCTTGCAATGTGATAGTAGACATAGTTTTAAGTCAAACTTTGAGCATATTGCCTTGCTGACACATATATTATACACTTTTGCATCCGCTGAACTTGAAAAGGGGAACGTAATATTGTAGGCGAAATATTTTGCGTTAGGTTTTTTTTCGTTGTTAACTTTTACTCTTAGTTTTCTATTTTATTTAGTCAAGATTACTGCGGGCTAATAAATGGTGATGACAGGAGGATTTGTTGTTGATAAGCACACATTTTCCATTGCACACAGGTTCCCCAATGAGCGGTATGCCTCCGAGATTTCTTCTGGGTCCAACATCCCTTCCGGTGGAGGCTCTAGGGTCAATTTTAGGTGATGAGATTGTAAATCAATGGAGACGATCACTAGAACGAAGTCTTTTAACATCATCCCCACCATCACATCATCAGTCATCAAATCTCCCAGCGTCTCATCATCTGAGTAATGAGTCTTCCTCACCACCTCCTCAAGACTCATCCCCCCATGGAGGTGATTCCAGTTATCATGAATCCTCCAACATTAATATAGACACTTCGTCCTTGTTAAATGGTAACTCTTCCGGGCCTAATAGTGACCGACTCCCATTCCGTTACGAAGATTCCCTTATACCAAAAAGTGACCCTATGGAAGCCAGACTTCAAGAAATGCTCCGTCACAGTATGGACAAGTTTGGGTCCCAATGTTTGGACACCTTACAGATTGCTCGACGTGTTCGTGAACTTTTATCCATTCATAACATTGGACAACGTCTATTCGCTAAATACGTGCTAGGTCTATCTCAAGGAACTGTTAGTGAACTTTTATCAAAACCAAAACCATGGGATAAATTGACTGAAAAAGGACGAGATTCTTATCGAAAAATGCATGCATGGGCTGCGGATGATGCTTCTGTCCTTCTTCTCAAATCACTCATCCCAAAGAAAGGTAAGTCTTTTTTTTCAAGATGTTAAAATTTCTTGCACAACAACAAATCAATCATTTATTCACACCATCACACCTTTGTCGACGGTATCTAAGAACTCTACAATTGCATATTATATTGCTCATAAAATAAAGTGGTACAACGGTACAAGTACAACATATACGAGCTTTGATTTATTCATCCATTACGTTATTACATGCGAGGGCATTAAATGAAAATTTACGAGAAATTAGGATCTTCTTTTTTTGGTTAGACATCCATCCATACCTAATACCTCTACGTGTAAATTGCAAAGACACAAACTTGGCAGGTCTAAAAGTAATGTTATACTCTTGTAGGATGTGGTAATGGACAAGTTAGATAGTTAGTTAGACTATAATTGAAATCTCTATGGATCTAGTATCAAGTAGTCTAAAAGTTGCTTACATATGTGATGATGATACAAGTTGTTGAATGAATGCATGTCATGTAATGGAAAGCAGTATATTCGCACATTAAAATATCCGATCCGAAATTCTAGTTTCTACCAGCTATTTAACTTGCATTACAATGTACCAATGCTCCTTTCATGTGGTGCGAGGTAATATATGGGAGAAGTAGACTGCAAACTATGTAACAGTTAATCCTCGGGGATTAGAACAACATCGACACCCGTCATTCGTGATTTACTAAATTATATCATCTAATCTCTTTTCTACATTTGTTTTTAACAGAACAAACCCGAATCTAATTCCAAGTACTAAATAAGATCTATCTTTTCTCCTTTTCTTCTCAATTAATACTTCACATTCCCATCCTACAATTAACTATTAATACACACATTGCATAAAGTTAAATAAAGCCTACTCTATTGATTAAGAGTTGTTCAACTTCTTATTGCATTCCATTTCATGATCATGGTCAATGTTACATTTTAAACAAAAAAGGGGACAGACATTACTTAGCAAGTATTAGTTTGAAATACCAAAGGGAAATATATATTAAAATGTTGTTCACATCAGATCATATATTATTGAAAGGCTATGAATACAATGTTCAATGGGAACAGAAGAAAAGGAGTCATTATTGATACCAAGATTTGAAAGGATATGATTAGTATTGGCTCCATGAGTATCGTCTCTGAGCAGTTTTTACATCTTTTTTGTTCATACATTTCGACAGTGGGTACTTGGTAGATCTAAGCAATCAAAATGGAGTCATAAATAGTTAAGCTCATAAGATCACTGATTGTAATGTAATGACCAATGTGTAATATTATTACATTATTATTATTATTATTATTACCCTTATTCTATCATGTATCTCTTGGATAATGTAGTTACTCCTTAATGTAACAAAATATTATACCAAAGACTTTACCAAGTAAACACATAAATGAAATATTATGTAATGGTGAGTAATAATGGATTGATACAGACCGGGAGCAGAAGTTATTAAAGATGGGAAAAGTTAGCCTCTTCTTCTGAACTTCTTCCGTCCACTGATGATTCTTTGTCCGTGACGAGAAAAAGGAAAAGTTTTTCTCTTCATTCTGCCAGAGATCATCATTTCTTTATACCTCATCAAAAATACATTAATGGTCCTGCCGTTGTTTATTTTTTTGACGGAATAATAGAATCCACTCACTCTGTTACTATTTATCTATGGTTTAAGACTAGGTGGTAGTTTCTTAGGAGTTATTCTTCCATAATGGATAAAACTTATTGTATAAGTAAAGCTACGAGACCAAAACGAACAAAACCATCCAATATGAAAATCAAGAGTAGAGTTTACTAAAACTAAATAAATCCTTCCAGAATGTTACTTCTCTCTTTTTATAATGCATTACATATACTGCGGGGACGAACCCAAATCATTTGTTAATAATGTTTTGTGAATATTTATTGTAACTTTATGTTATGTCCTATGTGAAAGGTAGTTTGTCAGTAATCAACCAAAAGAAAAAATTCCCGTTCTTTGATGAATGAGGATTGAACGGAAAAAAACTATACGTTGGGTTCATCATCAGACATTATTTCATGTGTATTCTCATGAATGAATATTATTTTCTGTCCAGACTAGGATTAGTGATAAAATCTGTGCTCCATGATGATGAGTTCGATGATGATTTTTTTCTCACAAGAAGACATTAGCGTTGAATTCATATTTTTTCTTGGAATTCACTTGATAAAAACCAAGAATTAGAGCATAGCATGAGCAAAGGTAAAGAATAATGGTAGCAAAGATTAGTACTTTCAATTTCTCACTGATGATTACAACATTAAACAAGTATAAAGTGACTCATTGAAAAGGATGCTGAGTATTAGTGACTGAGCTTCTTGAAACTAAAAAGTCGTATACGGATTATCGAATTTGACTAAACTAAAACATAAATAGTTAGTTTGAACAACTTGAAAATATCTTGGTCGTAAGAGATTTCAAATTGCTACCTCCTATCATGTACATTCAAGTAATGAGCAGTTTTTTAGCAAAGATACAGAGAGTATTTTGTTCCATTAGAAAAAATACTAGATGCATGTGTGTCTTCGACTTGAGTCGATTTAATCATGATATCTATCACTCCTGCCCTGGCAGACCCGCCTGACTTGTAAGCATGATGCTGATATTATTGCTATGCTTGCATAATATAAAATAAAACCGACTACGATACGATACATGATTTGACTTCTGTTAACTTATGTCTTCAGTACCAGGGAAAAATTATTAGAAGCCGCAGAAGAGTGTCTGTTTGAAAACGTAAGTAAGAAGCAGAAGAGCACATATGGCATTCAGGTTGAGTTATTGCGTCGGAGACAAAACGATAAGAAACAAATATGGGTATTGAAACTGGTCCATCGTTTGATGAGGAAAATTATTATTTTGATGATTATGATGAAGTAAAAAGGTTAAGTGATCCAAATAAATGTACATATGTACCTAGATGATATATCTAATGCACCAGGGTGTACATAGGGAGGAGGATGTCGTGAAATGAAAAAGAAAAGAAGAGTTAAAAAAAATACTTGACTTAGCTTAACGAAGTGTTATGGGACAGTAATAATGCTGAAGAATATACAAGAGTTTAATAGCCAGCCAGAGATGGACGGATAGATAAAAATATTCGTAAATGTGCAAGCAATTGTACAACCAAGTTCCATCATTATTAGGTGGGAGTCTCACGTCCTTATCCGGTCTCTTCATATTTCTATACGTTCCAATTTTTATTTTTATTTTCTACTCTTTTCAATACTCAATAGATAATCTGTATTAATATATCAGTAATATACAATAATGGTAATAATAGTAAAGGACGTTAATTCCAGAACAGAAAACATTTATCCAGCAGTTAGTAAGAGTAGGACGCAGCATGCATGCACACAAGGGCCACAATTCAAACGGCATTTTATCCCTTGCCCAGCAACCACTACTACTACGAGTAGGGCATAGGGGGATGTTTTAATAGCTTATGGTTGTTGTGAGTTTGCGAGTGGATGTCGTGTATTAAATTGGAATCCTTCAATAAATTGATATTGCTATTTTCAAAGCCTCTTGCTCATTTTCATCTCTCGAATTCAACCCCTACACACAGTCAAACCCAATACTTACCAACAACCGAACCCATAATAGAACTCTGACACTTGTATTAAACTTGCTTGATTTTATTTCTCTCTTATTTTAATTTGCAGTTAGACTCGATATTCTAGGGAGTTTTTTTCTTAGATTTTTATGAATAATAGTAATGAAAATACGTTGTGCTGATTCTATACAGCCGATATGATTGGAATCCAGGGTGAATGATAGAATGATAGGGATGAAGGGCGATTCTATCATTTGTAGATTGAACTACAGTCTCTTTGAATTGATACATGAAATCATTGAATAATACAACACATTCGGATGATGTCGAAGAATCACCCAGTTTTATTTGTAGGGTACTATTTCAAATAATAGTTACATAAATAAATTACGTTGTACATTCATCATTACTCATATATTCTACGTTGTGTTTTTCTGGTGGGGCATTATTGTTATTATTTTTATTATTATTATTATTGTTTTACTACGAAGCAAAGTCAAAGAAGAGGGTACGACGGTACCGAACCTACGGAGCAACTGGATTGAATCTTAGTCGGAGGGAATGATGTGTCGAAGAATCTCTGCCACATTAAAAATTTCATGTCATTTCATAATAACAATATCATCTCATGATTACAACCTACTCAACATATACGAGAGTGATATGTGTAGAATCCTAAAGGAAAATAAGCTTGAGGCTTATAATGTGTATCTCTTATGTAGTAGAATTATCTCAACAGCATTTATGTTATGGGACTTTGAAAGTAGTATTTAGTATTTAATGTTAAGGGTATTTATTATAGACCTGTGGTCTACTAGAATGTATTATTTTATACGAGTACACCACTACTACTACTTATATTTATACTCAGGATGGACAAAGAGTAAGCTATGGACGGACTAGTTTGTAGTACGTGAAGTTTTTATTAGAGACAGGGCGAAGATATAATTTAGTTTTAATATTGAAGAGAGAAGGCAAGAAGGAACAACGGCGAGCTGGAGAAATCAGTCGCCCTTGAAAAATTTATGACTCCTAATGCCAAACGGAAATTACGCCAAAAGATATAAAACTTCTCCCTGGTTATTTACACGTGTATTCCTCAAACCCTTTAATCACCCTTCAGTCTTTTCATATTTGTAGTAACACAATAACTAAACAATTATATGAAATAAGTTAAACTTATATCACCCTTCGATAGGATTAACATTACCTTGTCTTTTATGCCTTGCCGAGTAATAGAAACTCGAGCGACCTACCTGTCTGCATCCTTACTTGCTCCTGCATGTTCTTATTTGTTCTCTTTTTATCCTCCAGAGAATAGACAGGCACATCCTTTCCCTTTTTAATACTGACAATTGATACCGTCCTCGTGATACATAATTGTAGTACAGTATGAAACGCAATGGTCAGCTAATCACTGTCATCTTCTTTTTTTATTGTTATTTACCATTAATTAAAAACTTTTTGTTTTTTCTTAGTTTTTGAGAATAATATGGTATTGACATAGGGGTTAATTCATCCTATTTATCATCATCATCCTCACCTGTAAAATTACTTGGACAAAACATTTTTACCTTTGTTCTTTGAATAATGGATGGGAAAATGACCAAAGTTTTAGGGATTTTTTTCAAGGAGTTTTTCTTATTGTTAACTAGTTGAAGGATGTATCGGTTGACGTTGTTTCATCTTTTAGGTATAATATGGTTTGTTATAGTTCATTAAGTCGTTATAAATGGTGTTGTGGTGATGAGTAAAATGTTGTAATGGTAGTGTAATGAAAATGACTAGGATTAAAAATAATCTGAGATTGAGGGGCATAAGGTGGCATGATTGAAAATAGACAGATGGGATGGATGAATGTAGAGGTGAGTTGTTGGAACATTATTTGATATGGAATTGGATTGGAATCTAGTTGGTTTGAAGTTATGATATTTATTTATAGGATTGTGGGGAGAGGGTTGTGTTTTCTGAAGGATTGGATTTTCTTAATGGAACGTTTAAAAGCAGTTGTGTCGGGTGTTCCGTATAAATTTAAGCGTTTTTTTTTCACTAATCTATTTGTACATTTGAAAAGTTTTGAGTTTTCATAAAAAGGTAATAGCTATGGATTATTTTGAAATTGATATTTGTAGAAATTGTAAGAAATTATCAGATTGTTTGTGAGGCGTGAGCATTTCGTTTTCATTCTGAATGTTAATTTTTTATGGTAAATTAGTGTCTCAAAAGATTGTTTTAACTAATTGGTATTAAAACCTTTTGAATCCTGCTTGTCGACAACTTGCAAAACTGGCCTTGTAAATTAAAATGCAAAATTAAAATGAGCCCAAAATTTCTGAAGGAAAGCAATAAAAAAAGAGGGATAGGAAAATTAGATGTTAGATATTGTATATTTCATCCATATGGGGTTTTGAATTGTGGGGAACACCCAATAGGTATTTGATGAGCTGGTGTAGTTCCAAGAAGAAAGATATACAGTGATTGGTGGTAGATATTTTTGGTGTGGAACAAATTAGTGGAGACAGTCGCCAAAATTTACAGTCGATTGACACGTATGTAAAAGCAAGCGGAAGATGTAGAAGAAGAGAGATCATCTCGGAAGGTTATAAAGAAGGAGGGTTGGTATGCCAATTAAGTGAGAGAGAGAGCCCGACACACTCAAGTAGAACTGAGTCTTATTTCTATCTATCCATTTCTCTCTATCTGAATAGTTAGTCACTTACTATTAGTTCAAAGTAGTTGATGTTGATATCAGTAGTATTAGAAAAAGAGTCAGTGTCGGCACTCCACAATTATTATCCTCTCGAATCTATTTTTCGATTCTTCCTATTCTATCCTTCCAGATGTTCAGAATCTCTTGAATAGCTATTTGATGTCGACATGGATATGTATTTATAGATTTGAAACAATTTTGACTCTCAAATAACATTTGTATCTGTTCTCCATCTCTATCTTATTCCAATCTCGCACATCACATCCGAACATCCGTCCAAACCAAAAACATTTAGCTCAACTCAAATCCAAAATAAAAAATAAAACCTCATCAAACATTATATTATTATTGCAATTTCGGCTCACTTCCTAAGAAAAAAAAACTATCTATCTATCTATCTAACCTTATCTTATTTATTTGCATGTTGATGGTGATGATGATGATGCTAAGACAATTTACCTACTAACTTCACTACTTACCTCTACCTACCTATCTATACTCTTTAATACGAATGGAATAAAAATATCAACTCTGGCTAAATCTGATTCTTTAAACTTTATCTAATGATCTTCTCCGTCGTCTTTTCCCTCTTGCTCCCGTACTTCCTTCCTTTCTATCAAAAAATAATATCTATCAAAATATCATCTAAGATGTACCTTTTTACTCTTGTGCGTTGCCATCATCCATCCATGAGAATAACTTTCAATTCATGCCAACTTTACTACCTTCTTTAATAGCATACACATTATTGCTTCATATATGCTCCATTTACATCATCTTAAGAGTCAGACCTTCTTGTCTTTACATTAAATTATTATCATGTTTTCCGTCTCCTCTTAATCTTCCTTTTACATCCATTTCCTACATAGTTACAAGTTACAGCTATTACTCGTCTTATTACAAGGAGACAAATGAAAATCAATGTCTTGGTTCGTCCCTCTGTCCTTTCTCTTTAGTACAAGTTGGTTTCTGAGCTGGCTGTCTCTTCTGTCACATCACAAAAGTGAAAAGTTCTCCAGTCTATAGTCTCATTCATTTTAGTAGACCCACTTCTCGTTCTTATATTATTTTTACATGATATAACTAATCTTGGATATTATTATGAATGGAACATGAAAACACTCTCATGCCTCTGGTATTCATCCACCACATTCAAAATTGGCATGACATTAAAAGGGTGACTTGGAAACAGGAAGTTGGATTTCATGCTCGAACCTCTCCAGTCTCGAAGTAAAAGGAATCCTTTTCGATGTCCATGTCCCTCTTGAATGTTTTCTAGATCTGACATAGTATGGATGTACCAAGTTTTTTGTCTTATTAGTTTTTTTTACTGTACCTTTTTTTCAATGAAGTCAGGGAACGTGGCAATTGGCATTTTAGGGTTGTCGATAAAAACTCATTAACTTATTAATGCCGAGACTTGAGACTGATGAATTAATCTTCATGCACGTGCTCTTTCTTTTAGACCTTATTTAAAAAGTTACCCTTCTCGTGGTCATTCACATTTAACGATTTTACTGTTTTTTAATTGGATCTATCTATGTACAGAACCTATTGACACTTTTTTACTTGAAGTTTTTATTTATTCATTGACATTTACTTAATAAGGACATTTTGATTGATTGAATAAAATGAATTATTCGTTCAAGGTTGTAATTAAAAAACATTATTTCCAACCCCATTTCAGTCAGATCAAAGACTAATCCATAATTTGGATTAGGGATGTCTTATAGAAGAGGGGCAGGTAGGGAAGAAAATTGAATAATTTTTTTGGGGTGAAATGACCAAAAAAGAGTAGATAGGGTATAGGGACTGTCAGGAGTCAAGATAAGACAGGGTTGATTGATTGTGATTTAGTTGGCAGTATTATTACATTAGACATTTGATGAGAATCGGTTCAGTTCTAATACGTTTTGTAGGAAAGGGTATAAACTTGTTATTATTACAGTTGAGCTAAGTCTAATAATATTCCCTTTCTCGAGTAGAGCACAATAATTATCCAGAAGAGTGACTTTTAGGGGTAATATATAGAGAGAGCGTTTATTTAGAAATGAACCGAAATCAATCTGGGATAGAAAAGGTTGACAGGAGGTGTAAAACTTGGGGTCATGTTTCGGTTAACATTATCCAATCCGTATTTAAAAGGGATTCGAATGAGTGGTGGTAGACCTAAGGATAAGAGGAAGGATTCATTTGAGGAGGATCAGAATGAGTAGATAGAAAGTGCTTAAGAGAAGATAATTTTATGGAAGTGAAATAGACATTGTGATGTGGTAGTTTAATCGGTTATAATTCTTAGTAGACTGACGCTAACAGTGTTCGAGAATCGGTCTGATTGGAGTTAGTTGTACCATCAGTCAAGCAAGGTAGTCCTCATGGGTAACTAGAAGTATCAAAAGAGATGAGTTGAATGGGTCGTTTGTTGTTGCATGTAAAATTTAATGTAAAATTGGTAGAGGAGGCGGCTCATTAGTACCTGAGACTATTGAGGGCGAGCAGTTAGTCTCTCGTATTTTGTATAAAAGCCCTTCTCTTACACTAGAATATTATAACTCTCGGTGTGCATATTACTTGAGTGACGGTTGTGGAGGATTATGCAATCAAGAGTAATTTACATCAAGTATTGTAATGCGATAATCGTTATTTATTGAAATGGTCTTTTTGATGGTAACTTTTGGCTTCTTTCCTCCATTTCCATTCTCTCTCATTGGGATCCTCTTACCTTTAGAAACCTTTACTTTTTAAACTACTATGTATTACTATTATTATTGCTTACTTCTTTATAAAGGAGTAACACACTGGTGCAGGACTGAACTATCAAAAAAACAACAAGTGTCAGTGCTAACAACACAACTAAACTATTCAGAAAAATACCATGTTTCGCTGCTTCATAACTTGAGCAACTTGACAAACCCTTTTTGAATGTAAATTTGGTAGTTAAAGGTGGACAGAGAATATCCTCATAAACAGTATGGTTATGATCTAACTTAACGACTTGGAAAAACTATCCGAGCCCCTCTGGGGTAAAATTCTCTTTTTTTTCTTAAAGAATACCTATGTAGAATAAGAGGCTTATACACTTTTACATCCTCTATCCTTATTATCATCATATCCCTACTTATCTATGAACTTCAACTTTACTATATTATATCCTTTTAAGATATTTCTTAAAAGTTTGGAGCCTGACGAATCCTCCATCATCATCATTGTAATAATCATAATAATAATAATATTACTAATATCTATTATTCTTTTTCTTTTCTCCATTCTTGATATAATTTAAAAAACTAACTTGATCAATGTGATATGAGATAGTTAGTTAGTGGATTAAGGAGTAGAGAAGGATAGCTGAGGAGGTATTTATTCATTTAGAAGGTATATATCAGATAATACTTATCAGGTATAGATTATGCATTGGATTTTGTAATTTCTCGAATATGTTGGATACGTGAGTGAGAGAAACTATGGAGCCATTATTGTCTCATAATAATATTCATATGAATGTAATAACATTTGACATTATGAGAGTCATAAGTTAGATTCTTACATGGAAAAGGTGAACCGACACTTTCCTTTTAAGAGGAGCAGGAGTCTCATCTGTGATTCAACGTCTTGGACTCACATTAACTAGAGATTAATGTGCAAATGGGACTCCCATCCCTTTCTATTGGCAGAGACTCATCCAACTCGTCGATTACTGCCAACTTATCCTCATCCACCGATTTAACATTAACATTATGCACACCGAGATACTCCTTCTTCTCCCTCCAATTACCCAATCTGTTCATTTCTCATCTCTTTATTACTTTCTAACTATTCTCAAAAAGACACAGCTACCTCCTCCTTAACTTCACATTAAACAAATTTATGTCCACCTTGTCTCCAAACTTTAACATCTTATTTTATATTAATAGGCATGAGGATGAGGAGTCAAAATCTTAGGTGGAATGACAACTAAAAGTTTCTTAAATTCCTATGCAAGGAACTTTTAGTAAGAATAGGAGAAAAGGTTGTTTCAATTGATTTCAAAATTAAACTTTGGTCACAATTAAAGATAAACCTGAAAGTAAAAGATACATTTTACGGTTTTTTTCCTCCTAATATCAATATATGCATTTTGTGTAAAACTTGTACTTTTCCTTAAAAAAATTAAAGTAGTTAAAACGCTTTAACTCTTTCTTAATCATTAACAATCTCCCTCACTAGAAAAATACTATCCTTTCCCTCACTCACTTGTACGATTTTTATCTAATTGTTTTAAAACGGCAGGTAATTTTCTCAAATTTACGAGGCATTATTATAAAGCTTTAGATACTTTCATTTAAATAAGTACATGCATTTAAGCAGTTGGTTTAAAAAAATAATTTAATTCCAAAGTGAACACGGCTCGTCTAATTTCTTTATTTTACAACAAAGTACGCAGTTACATTACTTGTTGAGGCTAAGTAAAAATTCAAAGTCTGAAAGCTTTCTGTCAAAAAGTGAGTCAGGTATGAATATGATGGGGAAGGAAAGTAAAGGTGGTATTATTACTACAATCGTACGTGAAACTACTGGAAAGGAACCAGTTAAAAAACCAAGTTGCTTTTAGATCTTTAGATTATCGGGATGTATTATTTTATAATATCAGCAACACTAATTAAAATAAGGGGACTGCCAATAGTTAGACGCTTCATATCTAAATTTTATATTACTCAACTTGTCTATTATAACTGGCAAGGATCAATGCACATTAAAAGCACATGAGCAAAGATAGGGTTGAGCCGGAGAGTACATCAAGTGGAAATACATATAAAATGTAAGAGAGTGTGGGTTATGTTCTAGATGTGTGTGTGTACCCGTACTATTAGTTAAAAGTTGTATACGTAGTAGTAGTAAAGTCGAGGTTCATTTCCTCTTAGCTGCAAATCAGTTTTTTTTTCTGTTGGATTATCTCCTGGATATATCTTGATTAGGTAAATCGGTTTGGTTAGGTTCAGCTCAGGAACGGAAATCCTGTGTAATAACTTCTAAAACTCTGCCAGCCAGGAGCAAAAACTGTTATCAATTCTATGAGTATTGCTTTTGCTATTATTATTACAGATTTCTTCTTGTGTGACCGTTAACGTCATTCTTTCTAATTTTTGTTCCATACAAATGCACCTATGGATGGATGGATGAAATGAATGATACATTATTATTATTATTACCAACATCAACCTTTACTCTTTGGTATCGCATCCCAATCGCAAATATATTTTATAAACTAAACGCCATTTCAAAGAGATACCTTTAGCCAGGCATTAATGAAGCTAATGTAGGCGCAAGCAGGCAAGCAAACAGAAGGTAGGTAGACGAGCTAAAAAATAATGTAATAGACGCTTTATTACACTTTATACTTGCATGTTGATTGTATCCTAATCAAATTCAATGCCAGCGAGTCAGTAGCAACCAAAAGTTGTAATATATCGTCGTATTATATTATCGTCTCATCCTGTACGGCGTGGGTATCTTCATTAAATAGGCATTATTATTATTATTATAGATATATTAAATGTACGTATGCATATTTTACATTTTACACGTATTTCTACTTTTGGGACAAGCTCTCATGTATTTTTCCAACTGATAAATTATTATCCGACAAGTTATTCCTAAAAGCCATGTAGATTGGTCATTTAGCTTCTCTTATTAGCTGTTTATTAGCTTCGAATGAACATGCACAGCAACACACTTGATAGATGTGATGTTCTACAAAATTAAGACAGAAGTAATGGAATGGTATTCTGGAATAAATCCTGAAGACTTGGGTTATTATATGTATATACTAGTACATGGCATGAATTTGATCCATGATAGCACACAAAGTGATAATTCTTTTGGCTCACATCATCTACCTATGAGTATTCTTATAAACTTTGATAATTTGCATAATGTTGTTAACAGGAATAGGTGATGGCAATAGTGACTGGTTCACTTATCTTTTGCGTTAGCTTCGGCTATGATTTTTTAGCGTGCATCATTGTTCATAGACTTTGTAGAAAAATGAAAGGCATATGGGATTAATGTAATCAAGTAAGGATAATCATATGTAATCAAGGTGTATAAAAGGGATGTGATGGTAATTAGGATGAGATGAATGTAAATAAAAATGCTGATTTTGATTTAAAAAACTGAATATGCTAAGAAATGAATGATTTTATGATTGGTGAACGGAAATTTATATGGCTGAATTTTATATTCTCTCCTGGTGTTGAAGGAAAAGAGGGGAACAACTTGCCCTCCACGTTCCGCTGCGAAGACTCCGGAGCTGAGGATAGAATTGCACACATTTTATCAGAAGCGAATCAGGCTCTTCAACAAAGAAGCCAAAATGTCAACAATAATAGTGGGAATCAAGACTCATTCTGTGATGAAAGTGGGGGTAGCAAATCCCCACTCAGTATCAACAACAATGGGTGCAATAATAACAATGGTCAATGTCCTGCCTCCCCTCTTGGCAGTTCCTCTGCTCGTGAACGTGACAGACGGATGAGAAAATATGAAAATGATGACATCCCCCAGGAACAGGTGGCCCGAATTTATCAAGAAGAATTGGCCAAGTTGGTTGGAATCAGGTTACCACATTCTTTAGGAGCTGGAGAAGATCCTAGAATACCCCGAGAACACTTCCAGAGGTATTTTTACACCGAATTCCATACGACTTCCTTTTCTCTAACTTAACATTTCTCGAATTAGTAGCAGGGGATGGGAATGGTTGTAAAAAATTCCTTAGCTAAGCTACCGTACTGGTTATGCACGTGATGTATTGTATAATTCAACATTTATGTAAAATGATGGTTTTTCATGGGGATTTTCAGCTTGCTATTCCCCCATCTTTTTGGTGGTTCTTTACTGGAGAGAGAAGATGTTCGAATGGCACTGGATGCTTATCACCGAGAGTTGGCAAAATTAGCCGCATCCTCTTCTTCAACTTCTTCCTCTCATTTCCCACCACCGCTTTTCCATCCCGGTGCTCCAATTCCCAATGGACTTAGCGGTGCTCAAGATCTGACCATGCCGAAAAGACTTTCCCCTTTAGACACCAAAAAGAAAGACGAGATTAAGGTAAGGAAATTAGTTTGTTTAAGTTTCTTTAAGGCTAACAACTGTCCAATGCTTGAATAGAAATTATGAGAAATTTAGAAGCTTCAATTTGTTGTAATTTAATTTTTGGCTTTTGTAGTTGGAGAAAGAGGAAAGTTCTGAAGTGATGAGACACGTGGGAAGTGCTTTCTCATTAGTTAGGCCTAAAGGTGGAGAATCAAACTCTGGTGCAGCATCTCCGTTAAATTCCATTCTACCTCCGTCTGGAGTTGACGACTCGTCAAATGCATCTCCTTTACAACGAATGGCTTCAATCACCAACTCACTCATTTCTCAAGTAAAAGTTTTTCCTCTTTGTTACCAATATACCAATGTTGTAGTTGATTGAATAATAAATCAACTACCGTATCGATATGCCTAATTTGCATTTTTTTCGTTACTGTAGCCCACCACCCCTTCTGTGGCTTCACCAAATCAACGTCCTCTGAAAGCTGTCCTGCCACCAATCACGCAGCAGCAGTTTGACCAATATAACAATCTAAACACTGAGGATATTGTCCGAAAGGTATGGAATAATAAATTTATGTTCTGTTCATTGGCAGATGGGATATCAATGTGAATGTTCGTCATCAACAGGTGAAGGAACAACTGAGTCAGTACTCGATCTCTCAAAGACTATTTGGGGAGTCTGTTCTTGGTCTATCTCAAGGATCCGTCAGCGATCTTCTTGCCAGACCAAAACCATGGCATATGCTGACTCAAAAGGGTAGAGAACCATTTATCCGTATGAAAATGTTTCTCGAGGACGAAAATGCCGTCCACAAACTTGTTGCCTCCCAGTATAAAATTGCACCAGAGAAACTCATGAGAACTGGTGGATATGCCGGAAACCCTTGTAAGTATTTTTTACTTTAACTACAGAATCAAAAAAGTTTCGATTTGTGACAATAATCAAAGATTGTCTTATTCCTGTAGCCCCCGCTACAGCTGCCAAAGCTCCTGCTAAAATTGCCGAGCTTCCCAAAAATGTGGAAACATCTTCGTTACCCCCTCCCCCACCGCCAATGCCCTCCATACAGCCTCAAACTGTTCCAACAATGGGACACGAGTTCATAAAAAAGTCCAACTCATCCCCTGGTAACACAGCTCCCAGTCCAGTATTGCTTTCACGAGCACCCCCACCTGGCCTACCCCCTCAGCCAAGCGTCTATGAAATGGCAGCTCTAACCCAAGACCTTGATACACAGTTAATTACAACGAAAATCAAGGAAGCACTTCTTGCAAATAACATTGGACAGAAAGTAAGAGAAAAGCATTTGACAGATCATATTAAATAGAATCCGAGCTAGAATTGGGGCATTTTTATACAATATTTCTCTTTTCCTCAGATCTTTGGTGAAGCTGTCCTTGGACTATCTCAAGGTTCCGTTAGTGAATTACTGTCTAAACCTAAGCCTTGGCATATGTTATCAATCAAAGGGAGGGAGCCATTCATCAGAATGCAACTATGGCTCGCTGACCCTCTGAATGTTGAAAGACTGCAACATTTGAAAAACGAACGACGAGAAGCTAATAAACGGAAGAGAGGTTTGCCCCACTCAAACTCACCGATGGATGCATACGGATCTGGTACACAAGGATCATCAGATAATTCCAATGACTCACCCAATGATTCTTACAGCCCAGGAAGTAGTAACGCTGCCGCCCCTCCAAGCAAAAAGCAGAGGGTAAGGGTAAGGCATTATCAGAAAAACAGCTTATTTCCCCACTCATTTTTCAGACAAAGCTAAGGTCACTTTTTTTGGTCTCAGGTTCTTTTCTCTGATGAACAAAAAGAAGCTTTAAAATTAGCCTTCGCGTTGGATCCCTATCCAAACGTTACTGCTATTGAATTTTTGGCGAGAGAATTAGCATTGTCCTCCAGAACAATTACAAATTGGTTCCATAATCATCGCATGCGTCTCAAACAACAGACATCGTCTCCCCTTGTCCAAGGTAATTTCTAAGATAGCTTGTAAACATTTTATGGTTAAAGGTTACAGTTGAGAATTCCCATTGTATTAATTTAATTTAATTTTAAATTGATTTGTCCTAACAGAATCTTCACAACCATTCGATCCCGTTCAGTTTCGACTTTTACTGCATCAAAGATTATTAGAATTACATAAAGATAAATTCCCCGTATTTTCATTCATGGGGCAACAGTCTGAGTCCACTGAAGAGGGTCTTGACTTAACAGTGAGCAACACAGCGTCTCGTGTCCATTCAGATGATGATTTCTTTGAAGAAGAAGAGGAGGAGGATGATAATGAGGTAAGATTGTAAATTTTAAACTAAGTTAAGAAAACATTTCAACATTTTTTCTGTGTTTTTTATGACAGGGAAGTGTAGCTAGTGACGATTCTTGTGCATCAAATTCCAGCAGAAATATGCATAGGAAGAGAAAGCAGCTTTCTCGATCCATGGGCTCAATTCCGGATAAATCCGTATCAGCAGGTAAAATCTAATTTGTTTTATTTGGGAAATCCATTGTCAGTCTAGTAAGATAAATCGATGCTGAATAGTTTTTTTATTAATTTATTCTTAGGAGGAAAGTCTGGGGGTAGTTTACACGGATCAGGTTCATCTAGAAGGAAACCTGTGGCTCCTCAATGGTTTAATCCGTCGTGGCATGATGATTCCGATGATGAAGAAGTGATAAATGGAGTGTGCGTTTTTCAGAACGCTTTGAACTTTAGTGCAAACAACAAAGAAACTCTACGAATTGAACCAGCTTCTCCGTCTGAAGTTAAACCAAACTATGTAGACTCTAATGAAGGTTCTGTTGATGGAAAAAGTGAAGATGAAGGTGAATCTCAAGAGATCAAGTCACAAGAAGAAGAAAAGTGCGAAGACATTGTCAAAGAAACGAATCAAGATGAAAAGAAAATTAAAGGTGCTCAAATAAAGCTGTTCAACGCAGAAGAAGAGGTAGATGAGCCGGTTGTTAAAGAAGAAATTGCAAGCGATAATGAAAATGGGGACTAAGACTGTTCGTGATTATAAACCCTTCAGCTTTAAGAACTGATGCAGTGACATACATGAAGACAACTCGACGATTATGATCATGGCCAGTTTCCATATATGTATTTGTTACGTATCATTAGTAAGTAGGAATGAATGTCAGAAGTTGTGCAATGTAGATGCAACGATGCAAATTTTTCTCCAACGTCCACGAATCTCAGATCCCTTTTGTTACGTTGTTTTTACTGGAATTTGCAATTTTAATGCAGTTGTAGAGAAGACAAGGACTAGATATTACGTGGTTGTTTCCAATCATCTTAACAATTAATTATTTATGGGTACTTTAAAAATAAGTTGCTTGGTTCTTGTAAATAGAGTGAATGAATTTAGGCTAGTTTTTGAGTCAGTGTAGTGTTAAGTGTTTTTAAACCGGTCTGCTTGTTGAACCAAATGACTTCAAGTTGGTTACAGTACCATGTAATCTGATTTTGTGATATCGATGACTTTACCCTGTAATGTCTTAAGTTAGTTTATAATGACTTACCTAGGTTAGCATAGGCCACTGGTTTTAAGGAGTTATTTAAAAAGGTTCGGGCATACTTCCACAAATGAGATTTGTTAGACAATGTGAATATTCCCTGAACCTTACAAACGACTATCATTGTGGTTATGATGTAATTGTGTTAGAGAAAGTGCTGAAGATTTCAATACTTTATATTATTACTACTACTACCACTGAAAGTTATCCATTGAACCGAGTGTATACAATACGTGAAGTTACCCTTGCATCGTGAACGGTGTCCAGTCCAATCTCAACTCCACAGCTAGTGTTCGCATTTATTCATCTTTTAAATTCGTATTTATGTAACCACGTGTTAAAACTAAGGTCAGTAATTTAATTTAAGGTGTGTCAGTACCGTTTTTTGATGGATTTATACTCCTATCGTCTTCCTATATATCTGTTCAAGACAAAACCCTCTGCAGATTCAGATTCTTGTATTGATCTCTATGCTGTATACGTGAATGTCAGGCTTTTTGTCCTCTTAAATATTATAGTGATGATAGCAATTTACTTCATTGGTCGTACTTTGCATACTTTATACTTTTCCCGTCCTGCATTACATCAACATAATTAGCAGGTGTTCTATCTGTCCACAGTATTTTGTGCCGGAAGTCGGCTCAGAAAATGACTTTCCCCTTTACGGCTATTTTACAGCCATCAGATAACCCTTTTGTGTCTGTAGAAAGACAAAATATCGACCTTTAAATACTCATTTCACTTGCCTAATGAACCCTTTAATAGATATGAAATTAGATAAAATACTCTTACACATTTTAAAATTTTTTGTTTGTCTATAATTATTACTATAATACGATGATTTTGTTCAACTCGTTGCTGAATTACATATTTAGACCTTTTTGTTTCAGTATTTATTTATCATGTATGAAAACAGTTTTAAGAAATATATAATAATCATTTTTATGACAAAAGAGTATTATTTTACCTTTTAACCTTTCCCCGACTTTGCATCTTGCATCTTCAGTCTCTAAAGCAGGCTTTTAAAACATTATCTTGATTTCACATTGAAATTGTGTTCAGTTTCATTCAAAATCCTTAAATGCATTGTACTTTTACATGAGACAGCACTCAATAGACTTCAGTCTTCCTTCAATCTTATTGCATAGTATAAATATATGTCCAGAGCTGATTTTCAGTATCACTGTTTCATGCAATTGCAATTATTAAAATATAATAATTCTCATCCCCCCTTTCCTTCGTCCTTCAGTCAACTTCCATGCAAACAGTAGTTAGAGACGAGAAAATACATTTACATTTAAATACATGATTGCACCAACCAAAGCAACATGTACAAGACAGGCCTAAATAATAATTCTAAGCTTCCGTCTTATACTATAATGATAATATGAAATGAGACACAGGAAACTGAAACTAACTGTCGAGAAACTTGAGATTTACTTTTTTGTGCTATTTACTTTCGAAATATAAGGTTGCAGAATAACAAAAAAAAATATATAGCACAAAATCATTTTTCTTCCAAAACCAAAATGCACGAACGATAAATTACCTCATCATAATTATATTACCGTTCTTACAGTTTCTTACCACTATGTCTGTAATATCCGTGCTTGATTTTTTAATTACTTATTTTCTCCATATTATACTCGTCATTTTAAACATGAGACTTAAACTCGACTTATTACGTGGAGATTACAAATTAATTTTTTAATCTTGCCAGTGTGTACCAGAGATTTTATGCCTTTTAATAAATTTTGTTATTTCTTGTACCTGTTTGTATGGTATTCAGTTTACAATCGCAATCACTGACAACCAAATCAAACCCAAAGTTTTTAAGAAGTTCATCTGCTGTAATTATCAGAGCTGTGTACATTTGTAAAAAAAAACTTAAGAAAAGCATCACGGAAAGAATTTTTGTCAGAGTTCAACAAAAACTCACAGTATTTAATGTATGTATTTGCTATAGTGTAAAACATTTTTTATAGTTGTTAACGGAATATTTTGGGGTGATGTACGTATGTCTCATTTTTTTAGATTGAATATATTTTTCATATTCTTGTATTTATTTTTATTTGTTTTGATGTAGAATAAACAGATTCAAGTAGAAATATTACCAGATTTATATAGTCTTTTTTACAGATATGAATAATAGTTATCTTGAAAAGATTTTCAGTCGTATGTTTTTTAATAGTATAATAGTACATGATTTAGATGTTTCCCTTTGGAGCATAATAAACTTTTCATCATTCTTATTTTATGCTACAAAGTTTTATAGATTTGATTTGAATGAAGATTATGAAATGATTTAGTGAAATAATTTTTGAGTTACGAATTAATGGTGTGTGCAATCCAGAGAGTAAAAAGAAATTGTTAAATTCAGAAAGGTATTTAACAACATTTATGTTGATGAACTGAACGATGATAAAATTCTTCTAGTTCTTTAAAAACTTTTCCAAACTACCGTGCTATAATTCTGAATTATGTATGCGTCCAAAATAATAGGTTTGTAAAATCATACACTGCTGTCAATACATGAAATTAGTAACAATGCGATATTACTCATAATATGAACAATAAGGGAAAAGAATCAAGAAAGACTATATTATTATATATATATATATACTTTGATTATTAAAAACGAATTCGTTCCTTATTGCACTTGTTTTTTTAATAGTTAATTAAATTAAATTTAGTCTTATTTCTGTAGATTAGTCCGCAACTGAAAAAAGTGAATTGCTAAGAACGGATGAATGAATGTAAGCCTGTAGTGGGTAGATTTTAGTCATAGTCACGCACTGGATTTCATTTACTCGTCTTAATCAATACACAGAAATTAAGCCATGATGACAAAATAATTTTAAAAAACGTGAGATTACTCCTGAAAAGTCTTTAGCAGTAATAAAAGAAATGGGTGTGTCTACAAAGTAAAATCGTATAGATTACTACCATAGGATAATTTTTACCATTGAATGATGATGAATAGTTAGGATCACTACAATTACGACTACAATTATAAATATAAACTTCATATCATGCATAATGCAACAACTTTTAATAATCTAAGACTTTCTTATTATCAACTTATTACATTAAACATACGTACGTTTTACCTTCTACTACTTAATTAATAATAAATAGTTTTAAGTCTACACTTCTAAGATTTATTAAAGCGTCGGTCAACGGTGGTATTGTTCGAGTTTATAGTTTTACCCAGTCTATTAAATTACAATCTACTATTAATATAACAATTACTCGTATTCGTATTTATAAAATGACAATGTAAGCAAACTGCTATAAAATGATTTTTGTGAAATCTAGAACCCTTGTCGGGAGCGTTCAGTTTTTTCTCTCATGTTCATCAGTGCAAATAAAAATATGAGATAACTTTGAGTCTTGGACATTTTGTGTGTATCATGTTATTAAAATTTGTTAATGGCAATTAAAACTCGCATTTGAATCCTTCATTATTTTAATAAAATCATCCTACTTTACTAAAAATCTCTGCACTGAGGGTCTTCACTGCTTCAAAATAAGAATTGCTTGAAAAAAAAAGAAAAAAAAAGCTTGAAATAAAATAAGGCAAATGCTTAAAATTTTTCCTATCCTCATCCTCCTAAGTCATCTTACATTACATTTTTAATCCTTTGCAAAATTTCCGTTAATTACTCATTAATTAAACCTATCCATTCAAATTATTTGTTTTGAATTCCACGGTAGTTCCATACTTAAATTCTTAAAAACTTTTAAAATATTTTTTATAAACTTTAAATGCCAATCTACTAGATTTTATTCACTATAATTCGGAATTAATATTTTAATTCGTTTGAATTTAACCCTCAAGAAGTTGTTTTTCATAATGTTTCAAAAGGTTTGACACTATTGGAACAATCTATTAAACTGCTGATTTTTTTAACCTACCTACCTACTTTAATAACCTAAAAACTCAAATTAGAACCCCGATGGGTAGGTACGTATTGTGTCAACCCTCCGAAAATAACAAAGTTATAGGTCAGGGTTCACCTTCCTCCGAGGGAGGACACCTTCCTCCGAGGGAGGACACCTTCCTCCGAGAGAGGACACCTTCCTCCGAGGGAGGACACCTTCCTCCGAGAGAGGACACCTTCCTCCGAGGGAGGACACCTTCCTCCGAGGGAGGACACCTTCCTCCGAGGGAGGACACCTTCCTCCGAGAGAGGACACCTTCCTCCGAAGGAGGACACCTTCCTCCGAGAGAGGACACCTTCCTCCGAGAGAGGACACCTTCCTCCGAGGGAGGACACCTTCCGCCGAAGGAGGACACCTTCCGCCGAAGGAGGACACCTTCCTCTGAAGGAGGACACCTTCCTCCGAGGGAGGAGACCTTCCTCCGAGCGAGGACACCTTCCTCTGAAGGAGGACACCTTCCTCCGAGGGAGGAGACCTTCCTCCGAGCGAGGACACCTTCCTCCGAGGGAGGACACTTTCCTCCGAGGGGAATAGAGCCACAGCTCAAAATAGACCCCTACCTATTTTGAAGGGTTAAAAAAATACTCCAAGTGGGGTTCTAAATCGAGTTTTACGGTACTTTAACATTCCTGTGTACCAATGCATACGGTTGTAGTAGTGGGCTACCCTTATAAACCTGAGGACAATACGGTTGTTATGCTGGCATATATTACGCAGTACCCTTATGCTGTGAAAAAATTGGAAAACCGCAATTAGCAGTTAGCACATAATATTAATATTACATTATAAATAGACTAAATAGTAAGCCCCCGTTCGAAATAACTACTCTCAAACTCATATCTATCTACCTTTAGTAAATGACTAGGCTCTCATGGGCGTAGCGTAGGTTGAAAATAATAAATGCCCCATTAAAGATACTCAAACCCCATCTACCTTGTTTAAAATACCAATCCCCAAATTAAACCCATTCCTCATTTATACCTAACTTACTTCGGTCTCATCATTTCCCCCTCAATGGAAAAGTTATTGGTTTAATAAATAAAGAAAAGCAAAATTATAACTGCTGAATACCATTTGACTTTCGGAAGCCTTTATATATCTAGTTGCTTTTGATTTTGGTATTTTAAAAGTCCCATTTCCCTGTTTTGATTGATGAATTTTACATTTTGACTAAATTAAAAATAGTTTTCATATTTTATTTTCTTCAACAGTTGAAAAACTTAAAAGATTTTTCGAAAATTTTACTTTTCAGTGTTTGTAGTTGCTACTAACACTTCTTTAAAAAATACTTTTGATTTTTTGGATTGTTGTTCAAAAATTCAAATGATTTTCAATCTCTTCTAAATTTCAAAAATTGCAAACGCTGTAGCTGTTCAGCATTGGTACTTATTTTTTCAAGTTTCAAATTTTAATTTTTTTAAATGTTGAAAAAAATGTACGTACATGCTTATTAAAGTAAGGGAATTCTAAATAGCTATTCGAAATCAAAAGCGAAATCAAGAATAAAAAAACAAAATGTTTTTATCAAAACTTTTGGATAATTCTTAATTTTTCTAGTCCGAAATAGATAATTTTCTACAGACTGGTGCATTTAAGCACGGGGACCATAATAAACTATTAGAAAATAGAGTCGGTTGAGAAATGAGAGAGATGCGAAAAATGCGTCGAAACACGAATAAGGATTAATAGTATGATAACAAATATTTATATCATTTTCTGATAATACAAAATTAAACTGCCAACTGCACTAACAGCATACATGGGCAAAAGTTTGATCGCTTCGCTTCGCTTCGCTTCAGCAAGCTGAAGCGAAGCGAAATTTTTTTCGT
>JAQGBU010000380.1:0-31958 GCA_034698605.1 Isotoma decorata
GTGTACCGTAAAATGGTTTATAAACGCCCCCGGATTATTGTAAAGAATTTAATGCGAGGTTATCAAAACAAGACTTTTGGAAATTCCTATTGGGAGACCCAAAACCGTGTGTTTGCATAACTTCCGTCTAGATTTTGGAAGATTTGTTGTTAAAAAATCAGTTTTTTCCTCAGAGTGGGTCCCATCATTGTAAAAAATGTTGCTTTCACCCATGTAAACTTAAAAATTACAAAAATATTCAAAGCTACCGATATTTACCTAGTAAAAAGCCACAAATTACTTGGCAAAATATTATGCGATGAGTTATCTACTCTGAAATCTTTCAGCATCTTTTATCTCTTTTTTGGAGTATGAATGTACCTTATAACAATAAAACCTATTTGGATCTGTTCTAAAACATACATAATATGCTACCAGTAGTAGTAGTATTAACAGTTAAGACTGACTGACGCTGATGACGGTGATATGATGATACACGCACAAATACTTATTCAAAGTTAACGATAACTTTGACTAGATACAATGCAAATTGGAAATCCTTTAGGAATACTTTTACTAACCGTGCCGGAAAGAGATTTACAACCGTTGTCAGCCAATCTATAGGACATAAACCTTGAAAGATCACCTTTCAAGATACAATTGAGAAGGGTAATTTTTTAGTCCGAGATGGGATGTCATGACACATGAAATCCCGATCCGAGAAAGATCCGACTCCCGGATAGCTTCTATTATCAGTTCTCTCTACCAGTTGTGTGTTGCAAACAAGGAGTAAGAAAGATTATTAGAATTCAGGGCGACTGATGACAGTTTACCGTTAATTCTGTCTGGCTACAGATCCCTACTTACTATTTACTAATACTAAATACTACTACCGTGATACCACCACCACCACCACCATCATTACTATCAAATACTACTTTACTAAATATAATAATGTGCTTATGTATAACTTAAAGTTACTTCTTTATGAAAGTATGCGTACTTGTGAGTAAGAAGAATGAGATAGGCGGAATGGAATGAGGATTTGGAGTTCGTTAAGAGATGAGATGAGAAGACTAACTAGAAAAACTTTTTTAACTCGTAGCTTACAAGAAATGAAAGAATACTCTTTTTACGTGTATGCATTATTATGCGAATCCTATCTCCTATGAAAGTTGGATTTTTCTCTGATACATTGTAAATAGTAGCTAGTTTTTTGTTTTTTAACTTTTAATGCACTAATAGTATTACTAAAGTACAGTGTAGTTACTTTGCCTAGCGAAACTTTACACTAAAAACTTAAAGCTCCATTATTATTACTTTAGTCAGTAGAGAGAAAGAGGAATTATGTAGATTTGAGAGAAAAAGTGTCGAATGTCTGGTATTCCCTATCTACTATCTACATTGTCAATAGGAATAGGAATGATATTAGGTAAGTACTGCTAGATAAGAGCTGAGGCTACTACCATAGCTAGTGCCACCATAAAAATTAAATGATAGAAAAGTTTTGGTTTTAAAGAGCTAGACCCAAAGGGTCTACTAACTATTGCCACTACTACTACTTCTTCTAGATACTCCACACCGGATATTAAGATCAGCCTTACCGGCAAAGCAATAATCTTAACCGAGTAGAATGCAAGAGATTCGATATCATCAATGTGATGTAAATATGTGATGCCATGCCACGTCTAATCTTAAGTTCTTATCGTACCGTTTATTCGGTACGGTACAAGTGGTACTTTTCGTACTTCATGGCTTCGGCTGCTACTATGATGGTACATGTGGATTTGGGCGAAGGGCGATGGTCCAGTTGAGTCACTGCCAAAAAGTCTTAATTTATCCTTTGGAGAAAAGCATGCTGAGTCTGTCTCGGCTTCTTAAGTTGAATACAAATACTACATACTACTACTACTGATGAATACTCTGTTAGGTTCCCCCCGACCCGAAGGAGTGGTAGTAGTAGTAGTAGTAATGATGGTACTACTGTTGAAATCCGTGATTCGGATTTAGTTTTGATATTTTCAAAGCATTAGGGCTTAACATGATCATGATGATGAAATGAGTCTCATTTCATTTGTAACCAAAGTGGTAAAGGAAGGGGAAAAGAGTAAGGACGGAAACTGAAAAGTAAATCTTAATCTTAAGAACTTATTTGAGTAGATGGGAAAAACAGGCTGTGTGTAGTGTTGTGTTGTGAATGTGACTGTGAACTCACCGAGGTGGAAACCCAGACCAAGGAGAAGGTCGATGGATAATAATAAGTTTAGGTATTAAATTAAAATAGCACCTTGGGTTCGGTTGTGGTCAGGTCATGATGACCACCCTTGAATTTTCCAATGGATCTACGGTGTTGGTGTTATTGATAGTTGATTGTATTAGAAATTAAGGCACAATTTGCTACAAGTTATTGTAGGCCATTCATGCGTATCATTATGGGTCTTGGCCCTTGGTACCGGATTGGCCTTTCTTTGAGAAATGCTCTTTTACTCGTTGCCATCATTGAAACGGTAATTATATACAACATAATTAAACCAAGTAGAGTAGAGTTAGTAAACTTTTATAATGGTTTTGAGATTTCATGAGTTTATGAGTGATTTGTAGTTTTATGTGATATACAAGCCTAGATTGAAGGTTTATTGGCGAAATGCTAGTAACATGTAATTTCAGGCTTGAGAAATAAAGACATTTTTATTACAATAAATTTAGTTAACACCATTTTACTTTTAAATCTTAAAAAAATGCTTAGGAAAAGTATTAAAATGAGATTTGCAATGAATAAGAATGAGCTAGGATTGAAAAACTATGAAAACTGTGCTGAAGATGAGTAAAATGGTTTTAAATGGTTAAGAATCTGTGATAGGATTTTACATGATGTAGTAAAAGTTTAGTGGTACAATTCCAAGAAATTTCCTATTATTAAAAGAAGAACGTGTATACTGTGTGATTCTAGATTGTGACTTGTAATGCTGCCAGTCATTCACTTGCCTATACAATTGCAGACTACCATTATGGACGACATAATGGGGAACCGAAAAATTTAGCTGTTAGTGTAAAGGGTAAGGATTTAAGAATGTTTTTGCTCTTGTAATTAAATGCTTTATTTGTCAGGGCTTAAAAAATTAAAATTAAAATCAAAATTTCAAAATTTAATTGAAAAATAAAGTTTTCAAGGGATAAATTTAATATCCTTTATTTATACAAGAAAAGATAGTAGTATCATGAACTAATGCGATAATGTTATTAAAATAACTCTTGTCTTGTGGTACTACTTTGTTGGATGTGTAAAACTATCTCATAGGTTTTCAAGGTTGGATGTTAGATAAACGTGTAGTAGAATTTTATTCTATGAAATGCAATATTAGATTTAACTAGTAAATTCACATCATCAATGTTTGGAAATTTAACTATAAATTTTTGTAAAAAAAATTAAATTGATAAATTTTGGAGACTTATTGTTAAAAAATTCAAAAAAGTCACACAACTGTGGTTTTTTACAGATAGATTTTTAATTTCTTATGAAAAAATATACCTAGTTGGGAATAATATCTGGAAGTTACAAAAAACTGGTGTACATGATTGATAAATTATTTTAATGTTTAAATTTATTCAGAGCATCCAGAATGGGTTCTTCTCGGTCTTGTTTTCGTACTTCAAATTTTAGCTGATGCTATGCTATGGATAGCTGTAATTTTGAAGGTAAACTTCTCCTTTGTGCTTTTTTATTTTCAAAAATTTTATATTTCTTTGAAAAAATATGTTAACTTTTAAAATTAAAATTTTCAGGGAAATAAACATTTTGCAATGATTTGGGTAGTGACGACCATGGTCAAAACCATGTATGCTTCCTTTATTAATGTTTTGGTAAATCAATGCTGCTATTTTAATTCAAAAATACTAACCTAGTTAACAATACCAATTGTCAACTGATTTACTTTCCTGTATTCTTTACAGAATGAGTGGGGTCAAACGTACGAAGCGTCAATCGCAATACAAAGAATCTTTTCATTCCTTTGGGGCACAGTCCTCTTCGGGTTTTGTATTGTAACTGGAATTCAGACGTTCTTCTTCCTCTCTTCTGAAGAGGGCAAGGTCAAAATAAGCCCTATAGGTCAAGGCATATGTGCCATTAGGGATTACTACAGAGAATCCCCTGTTCAATTAGCTATAGTTGTACTCATCTCAGAAATCGTATGTTAAATCACATAACCAAACATAAAACAAGATTTTCATAAGCCATATAATACCATGTGTATAATATTGATTTCACATCAATTTTTAACAGGCCATAAATGTTCATCGAAGCTTCCATTACCCTGTAACTGCTTTTCTTAGCGAGGCTTCAATTTATTTAAGTAAGTACAAAAAAAAAACACATTATTTATGAAGTTAACATTTAAAAAAAAAACATTATTTTGTAAAATGAATTTTGAAATTGTTTCATTTTCACAGCTTACGTCGCACCTACAGAATGGGGCACAGACATTTCCATTGCAACTATAGTAATTGATGTATTTGGTCTCATCCTTTTAGCATTTGTAAGTTACATGAAGAAAGAATGTAAGATTGGATAAATCCTATAGGTAAAATTGTTTTTTTTATTGAAGTTTAATTGGTTTTAATTACTATGATGATTTCAGAACAGCTCAGGAGTAAAAAGACTCTGGGTGACATCGTATGTGATAAATATGTTAGTTCATTTTGTACTGTTAGTATACATTGTGATAGACTGGTCCCCTGTGAATATCCACCCTGCTATGTTCAATGGATTTGTCTTCGTCTCCCTTGTCCATCTCCTTTACAAAGTGGGTATTTTATACATTTATCTAAAGACATCGCCTTGATTTGAAAAGTCAATAATTAATAATTGGGAAAATAAAATTTGCTAAATTCCATTAAATTTGCTACAATCGTTATTTACTTTTCTTAGCATAGCTATAGTGGAATTCTTATTTGTCATGCTAATCTGATGCATACAACAATGGCTGATTAAAGTAAGTCACTAAAAGATTGCAAAATACAAGACAATCATGGTTATGTCACTACTAAAATATGCTAGTAACAGGATTCCACGTATACATTACCTAGATTTTAACCGTTTTAAATAGAAACCTATAAATTGTAACAAAGTGGATTTTAAGGCCTTACTACACCAATATTATAAGTTGTACCAATAACACAAATATTCATCCTTTGTGTGCTTCGTTAAATCTCCTATTATCCTGTTAAAAGGTTGGGAAATAAATCAACTTTCTATTAACTAACACGCACTCCAGAATCATTAGTATTTCGCCTATGTGCTGGGTATTTTTTCAAGTAGTAAATTATTTAACTATGGGAAAGCAGGAATGATTAAATAAAATTTGGATATTGTTGAAACAATAATAATAATGAAGCTTCATGAAAATGATTAAATGATATGCTAAACATGACAATACAAAATTGAAGCGAAATAAACGTATACAATTCAATTCATTATAAAATAAAATAGGCATGAATGATCCATGAAAATAGGCACCCAGTACATCATTAGTAAAAAAAAAAACTCTTGTATATTGAAAATTTTTTAATTTAAAACAACTGGGATTTCGGAACTAGAACAGTTTGGAAAAAAAAGTTTCATCTGATTGATAAATATCCACTTGATATGATACCTGCTTTCAATTTAAATTGATTCAAAAGATCTCTTCCTTTCTAATCCACTTAAAAATTAAAAACACATCAATCTTATCCAATTAAGCAGAAATTGGATCATTAATGCAAGGTGTGTAATTTTACGGTTTACAGCAACTTTTGGCCAATGGTTCCAGCTTTTTCGAAACCCTACTATTACTAAAAAAAATAAATAAATTCGATTTTTTAAGTCTACCATTTTTCAGCCAATTTTCGGAAGGGTTTCTAAAATAATTGGTAACAAGGCAGGTCCTAATGATATGAACTGCTCATATTATAATATTCAACAAGGGAAAAATCTTATGATGTATATTAGTAAAATAATAAAGTTATTGCATATGGAGGAGGGTTCTAAATCAACAAATACGGTACTTTCCAGCCTTCCATACGACTACCACAGGAAAATATGAAATCCTTGATTTCCTAAAATTCTACCCGAACTATTAGACAAATAAAAATTCCCAAAAACTCGTGCATTTTATAAAATCTCGTTTTTTAACCGAACTCAATTACATCTAGTAAATTAACTTTAATAAAAAATGAAGGTAAAGCTTGCATGTCATAATATAGCTTATCGAGATATTGGCCTTCAACAGCTTTGGAGTTGACCTTTGAAATGACCCCTGTTTATTGAAGGTCAAGTAGGGAGTAAGGACTAAGGGAGATTCAAAGAATGTCCGAATAAAATAACACAATAGACCAAATTCATTCCACCTGATGATGCCACAAGATGCAAATCCGAGTCCTTCGTCCACTGAAAATCAAACCGGGTCAAAAATATAAACTCGAGTGTCATTGTCCTCCGTCCAACTCTTAGAAATACCCATTTCCGTCTCACTTTCTTCTAACTAATCCTCTGGCACTGTCACAGCTCTAATTTCTCTCTTCAGTTTTTATTTTTCAGTGCTTTTTTGCAGATTTTTTTTGGATTCCTACTGAATCTTTCAGCAGAAGACGACCTTTGGCTTTTTGTGAGAAATAAGAATCAGTATAGAGACCACTCCCAGCCCCACCCAAAAAAGAAAAATGTCGTCCGAAGCAGAAGCCGAACCTTTACATATGTCACCTATAATTCGTGAAATGCGAGAAAGGGTCAGTTCAGAAATAGAACGAATCGTAATTTCCGTAATAAAATCAGTGGTGGAAGGACAGCAACCTGTTCTTGAGCATCCTAGAGACATAAGAAGAAAGGGTATTTCTCCGTACACTTCGACGGCCGAAGGCACTGATGGACTTAAGACAACTTTGGTCAAATTCGGGGTGGATCGATCCAAGAGGAAATTTGCTTTGCAGATGCACCTCATGTCAAAGGTTTATGCTATGGTGCAAAAAGGTCAGACTTGTACGAAGAGGGATTTGTTTTATGAAAATGTGTCTTTGTACGGGAATCAATCGCGGTTGGAGACGGGATTAAATGATTTGTGTCTTATACTTAAGGTAAGATGGGTGTGGTTAAGATTTGTAATTGATTGAGGAATTGGACCCTTTTCAAAAATTACAATTAGCATTATCTTTGATATTTTTATGGTTGCAGGTGCCGAGGGATGGTCTTTGTGTAGAAGCGACGGAGAAGGGCCTAGTTGCTGGGAACCTTAGCTTCATAAACGCATCTGGACAGAGGATTGATGTATCTAATTTTAGGAGTGGAATCCCTATTCCTAGTTTTATTGATGGTAAAGATAGATGTTTTTTTGTAGTAAGGTGTTATTCGGACCTTTAATGAAATCGAAAAGTACAACCTGACATAATGATGTTTTTTTAATTTCATAGGACTTCGGGACTTCAAGACAAATGCTCAGTTTATTATTGTCGTTGAGAAAGATGCTATTTTTCAGAGGCTTATTGGTGAAGACATTTTTACTAGCTTGGGACCCCATATATTAATCACTGGTAAGTCCAAATAATGCAGTTTTATAAAAGGTAGGGTGAAATAACTCTTAGTAAGAGATTATGTTAAGTTTTTGAAAAATAACTACAGGTAAAGGATATCCAGATTTTGCAACTAGGAAGTTAATTCAGAAGCTGAACACTGAGCTGAAACTAAGAGTTTTCGCATTTGTTGACTGTGATCCTCATGGTATCGAAATTGCTGCAATCTATCGATGGGGTTCTTATGGCCAAGCAAATCTTGCAAGGTGCACTGACAAAGGATTCTGGACGGATATGCATGTTCCAGGACTTATATGGCTTGGGTTGCTTCCCTCAGAGGTTGTATCTTTGAATTTGGACATTAACGCTTCTGCTTTAATGAGTGATAATGATAGGAAAAAACTTGTTAATGTTGAACAGCGTCTCGAAGCAAAGGTAACTTTTTGTTAACTTCGTACTGAGTTGTTTTATTTTTATTTTTAAGTTGTCGTAAATCGTATTTTGATGAGTACTGCATATGTTTCACAGGGTGACCAATCTTGGATTGAAGAACTGAATATACTCAAAGGGATGGACAGAAAAGCTGAACTTGAGGCCTTGTTTACATGCCCGAGATTCGTGACGGAAGTGTACTTGAAGAGAAAGCTCCAAATTTACTTTCAGAGTCTGCAGAGATGCTAATTGGTTTCATCGAGTGTTTAAGGGTTGAACGGTGAATGTGAACTTATAAAGTAATTGTTTTACTAAAGGTTGTGGCGTGTGTTAGTTCGAAATTCGTGTTCAAGTTTCCATATTTTGGAGCTATATTTTATTTACTTGTTTATAAAAAAAAATTCACTGGCTGTTACTGTAGTGTATGCATACCTATTAACAACACTGAATTGTAAACCCTTTCACTCAACACTGTCAAGGTCTTGATCTTCTAAAATAATTTCCCATGATAAATCGTTAATAAAATTCGATTAAGCCTTTTAATCTCGAGTAAGTGGTACACATTCACTCAGACCAATTTCTATTTTTTATTAGTGCCAAAACCCATACCAATCTATAAGGAAACTATGCATGCATGCTGCAAATTACGTTCTCACGTTCAATATTTTTACCATTTCAACCCATTTTGTTAAAGTGTCTGATTTGCAGTCACGTACATAGACTAATTTATTAATACTTTGTTATTATTATGGTCCTTACTTGCTTACGCTTCCACGCTAAATCTAAGCCCTTTTATTAGATTATCCGAGCTAGCCAAAAGGCAATGGTCAGCTCCATTTTTATTGTACTTCTCGGTTAGTCAGTATCAATTAATCAGTCATTGTTGTTTTAGAAATAGTATTTTGTCTCTAGTGACTAATACTAGTGCATTTATTATAGTACAACTAAGTTCAAATTATTGACCTCAAAAATTGAAATTGATTATCCAAAATGTTATGGGAGAAATATTATATACATTTTTCCCTTCCAGCCATAAACATAACTGGTATTCTGGACACAGTTCAAACCGTAGCTGTAGTCATTCATGAAACCGGAATTCCACAAATAACTTTGAAAGTCTACTTAGCTTGTCTATCTATCTACCTCGGATCTACAATGTTTCGTAAAAGATTTCCAAAACTTGACTATCTACTCGAAGTAATTCTATTTAACTTCACATTTATTCTTATACTTCCATTAATCATCACTGTGGCCTTGTTTCTTATACTGTTCCGTACCTTGCTAAACACGTACCTAAGGGTTCGACACAATGGAAAAGTGAAACTAATGAGTAACAAAGATGCTTTTTGGGCTTGTGATAGTCACCTAAATGCTGATTACATTTACGTCATGGGCTTTATCAAAGGAGATTGTATACTTGAAAAACGTAAAAATAAATTAAAACGGATGTTCCAACTCGATCATTTACTTGGTTCCGATCGTTTCGACCGGTTGAAGTGTAAAATTGTAAACAAGTTCGGATTTATGTGCTGGGAAAAATATGATAAATTTGACCCAAGGGAATGTGCCCAATATTTGATAAAAGAAGACCCTTTCAAACCACTTACCGAGGAAGATTTGCTAGCGGAAATTGGAAAGAATTATGACTACCCAATGCCTGATGATGAACCAAAATGGAAATTATTTTTAGCACCAAATTTCATACCTGCGGAAGGCCCAACCTCTGAGAAGAATTATGCTATTGTATGGAAAATGAATCACGCTTATATGGACGGTTTATCTTTAAATAACGTTACTTCATGGTTATTTATCGACGAACCTGTTCCAATGACATTGGATCCATTCAAACCTTTTGAAATATCAACATTTCATAAGTTACTCATGTATACGAAACTACTATTATTGGGACCCCATTCGTTACTCAAGTCACTAATGGTCAAGGAAGAGCATTGCTTCCATGGACCTAAAACAACAGGACCAAAGAGGCTTGGAATCAGTCGACCAATTGATTTAAATGCTTTGAAGAACATTAAAACAGCTACGAATGGGACGTCAATAACGTCATTGTTAAATACAGGGATTGGAGGGGCTATGCGGAGATTAGCCCTTAAGAAGGGGGCAGAAGTACCGGATACTATTGGTATAGCAGTCACTGCTGCAATATTTCCTTATGAAGGGCTTACACCTTGTAATAAGTTTACAATGGCCCTTATGCCCATGCGGATTGGCTCTGGTGATATTAAGACCAGATTAGAATCCTCGGCTAAGTCTGCTTTTGATCTTTCAAGGTCTGTGGACTTTTTGGTTTTTCGATATATAGTTAACTTCGTAGGACTATTCCCTAATAATGTGATTGATATGGTTATTAATAATTCGCACTCAACAATGGTACTTTCAAATGTACCAGGTCCTCGCATGGTAAGTCCTCTTATTATATTGGAGATTTTTTTTGAAAGTTTTTTTTTTCTTAATTAGCAGATTCTGATTTTTTGCATTTTTCATTCTTATAGAAATTTTACCTAGAAGGAAGGCTTGTGACAGACATTATTTGCTATAATGTTATAAAAGGATTTACAGGTCAGTTGCATTTAAGAACATCATTTTCTGAAGTGTGTGAATTTTTGAATTAATAACTTCGACTGTGATGAATTATGGCAATAACGATTTAATTTATGTTATATACAGGGCTTGGAATTTGTCTGTACAGTTACGGAGGATTTATACGGGCTGGAGTTGTTGGAGACGCTTGCATATTTCCAGATCCAACGGATTTTAAGTCATTTCTTGAAGAATTTGAGGGTGAGATTGGTGATATCGCGGAGTTTGCTGGAGTTCCTAGGTCATCCCTTTTCAGGAAGTAACTCTTGCCAATCAGTTCTACGAACTTTGATAAAATAACATTTACGACTTCTGTAACAAGATATTATAATGTTTTGTACTCATATAAAAAAAATTAAGGAAAGTGTCTGAGCCTCTTATCTATTCTGCAATATGATATTAGCGCATTCATAGACCCATTGTGTTTATTAATAAGACATCATAAGGTTAATAAAGAAGGAAGTAGACATTAAATTTGATAGTGTACTGAATAAAATGATCCAAAAATGCAACAGGTTGATGCTCACAAATTATTGATTTTACTAACCGTCTATCGCGCATATCTTCCCACAGTCTGTGGTTTTGTTTCTGTGTCAAATGTCCTTTCAGCGGGTAAGGTTAGGCTCTTCTACATTCTAATTCATAATTAATTTCTCTAACTGATTATTTAAAACTAAATAATTCTGAGGAACAACCCGTCCCTTATAAATCTGTTTGAGAAATGTCATTCAAACAACCTCGAAAGGAAGTTCATCCTCTTTTCAACCAAGTTGTAAGTTTATCAAAATGTAATTAAAATGATCCCTTTCAACTATTGAAGTACATACCTAATTTTTAAGTTCCACCTGAACTTCAGGTATTGGAAAGAATTTTTTCCTATTTGGAAGTAATCAGCCTAAAGAGTGTTCGTGGAGTATGCAAAGTCTGGAACAGAGTCGGCTCACCCTATCTCCAAAACAAGAGTGAAGTTGTCCTCATCCGTGGGAAAGAGTTGGACAAGAAGAAATTCTCATATAAAAATTTCCTAAAGTATATCAATGATATTCCCCAAGATGAAATATTCTTCCGGAATTACCATATAGAACATTGGATTTTAAATGAAAGACGAGAAAAGAGTTTGCTCAAATTCTGGACTAAATGTGGTCCATCTATGAAAGGACTTTATTTAAAGGATATAATTTTTTATGAGGTAGAAATGATCAGGAATGTCTTTTATTACTGGACACCTAATTTAGAATCTCTTACTTTTCGAGATTGTCTCTTTTACTCAATAATTAACGAAAATATCCCATCTCATTGTGAAGATTATTCCAATCCAGAAGATTTTGATGAGGATTATGTATTCTTTGATTATTATGATTATGTTACTGTGGAACAGTTGAAGAAAATCGATAGGGATTTTAAGGTCCCTGTGCATGGTAAACTTAGTAAGTTGGGATATGAGCAGTTAGCAGATGAGCCGTTTCCTTTAGATTGGGAAGAGATGTTTTGTACTTTTTCAAATTTGAAGGTAAACTTAATTCAGTTTTTTTATAAAGTCACTTTTGCTTTTATTAAAATTTTGAAAGCTTACTTACTATAAAGGCTTATGTTAATAAATTATAAATAATTGTTATAAGGACTTGGAAATCGCTTCATCGACTCCACCTGAACAACTCTCAGATATTCTCTCATGCCTCAATGCAGCTAATAATGCTTATAAATGTCTTGAAATTGAAACGCTGCGATTTTCAAAAAGCAGGTGTGATTGAAATTTTATAAAAAAATCTGACCATATCTGGCTAAAATTAATCATTTTTTGATTGGTATGTTTTATATTCAAGCAACGAAGAAGGGAAATCTCAACTGTGTGTTGAAAATTTTGAAAAACTATGCAGTTTGAATTATCTCCATCGGTTGACATCCCTAGAACTCACTATAAACCTCAATACAACTGCTGATGACTTGCTAACTTTACTCAGCAAATATGCCAAAGCAATTAAAAACCTTAGCATCCATCGGGAGACAGACTCTGAGGAGAACAATCCATTGAGCCTATTTCCCACAAATAAATCAATCATCTTTCCTAAAGTAGAATATTTCAAAGCGTCTCTAAGCGTTTTTGGAGAATCCATTTTCAACGATTTAGAAGGAATAATGCCTGCATTAAAGGCATTGGAAGTATGGTACAGTTCAGAAGATGACTTTCAATGGGAAACAAATGCAGATAGCCGTTTGGAACTCACGGCAACTACAACAGCAGAAGAAACTAGTTTCATCCGGATGAAACCCAATTTCCTTATCGAAGAGTTCTCATGTGGTTATTTAACTACGTCTCCAGAAATCTTCCAAAACTTGTCAAACTGCTTCACAAAATTAAAAATATTGGAAGCGTCATTAACAGATGAGCAAATACGGGTAGTGTTTCAAAACATGAGAAGCCTTGAAGAGATCAAGGTTTGTGATAGGCATTTGAGTGATGCTGGAATCACTGGAAATCCCATCTTGCTTGAGGACAGCTTGGAATGGAGTCCTAATACCCAAAGGGAATTTCCATATATTGGAGATTTAAAGAGTAAATAACATCCATAATTCATTCATAATCCAGACTTAAGAAAACTGCTACACGGTTTCAATTAACGTAATACTTTATTAAAAAATAATTCACAGATTTGAAAAGATTCACCTTGAACTATTGGAAATACAATAATATCACGGATGTATCTGTGTACCATGGATTTTTGGATGTCGCCAATCTGACTTATTTACATCTTACTCGGACCGAGGTACCTTTCTAGATTCTTTTTTTTATTCTTAATTTTAGATACAAAAAGTGCGTAAGGTCAGAATAAATGACTTTCTGGTAAAATTTTGTGCTTATTTTAGATAACGGAAGCGGCCCTACAAGACCTCACTTATAAGCCGAGTATTATAACCTTAATTTCTCCTAGCGTGACTAAAGGTGATCATCAAAATAATGTTGGTAATACTAAGCAAAGTTATGTTTTCGAAATCCCCCAACCCTCAAGCTTTTTTTTGGGTCCTCCAAACATCAGTTTCTATTCTGGTCGCTTATAACCAGTATATAAGATGGTGTATTATTAATAGAAAAAAAATGTCATAAGTATCAAGCAACAAGATTAACTTCACGCCTAGTGTTCGTGCAATAACTCATAAGCATGATGATCTTATGCTGACTCAAAATTATCTGTGGTTGATAAGACAATTTTGCGTATGTATTCAACTGACCGTTGTCCTTATGTACTCGTGTTTAAATAATATGTAAAATAAATACTTTGATATAAATATAAATATAATGACGGACCCATTTGCTTCATTGCTCAGAGCTGAGATAGACTTGGATTGCTTAAGATGTCGAAGTAGCTCTGTTTTTAATTTTGAGCAAATAAGATTAGTTAAGAGTTAAGAGAGAGAGAGGGTTTGTATTTATTTTATTTTTGTACATTTGTCCATAATTGTTAGTGTAAGAGTTTATTGTAATTATTGTTAACAAAATGACACAATGGATCACATCAGCGACAATGGTGATGACGGGGGTCTTAATTTCCATTTTGAGTGGAATTGTTGCAGCCCCTTCTGAAGGAAATAGGTAATTATTACAAATTTGAAATTGAAAAATTAATTATAAAAATTCTAAAAGATTTTGATTAAAATAGTAATTTCTGATTTTGATCATTTGATCGACTTTCAGAGATTCTGAAATAATCAAAGTACTTCAAAATGAAGTATTACTACTCAGAAGTGAGGTAGCACAACTGAATAAAACTGTTGGAGATCTTGAATCAAAGGTTGGTTTTTTGCTTGATATTTTTTATATAAAAACATAAAATTATCTGTCTCAACAGTTTTTATTGCATTTGATCTGCAATAAAAAAGATTGGTCGGGGTTGATGCATCTAGTCTGTAAGAAATCCAGACTTTTGGAAATTTCCATTGAGCAAAAATCATTCATCCTAGACCTTTGATCTCACATAAATCATTGACGCCATGTGTGTTTAAACTAAAATAACTTTTAATCTCTTAACATCCTAGATGATAACAAACATAGCTGATCAGTATGCAGACAAGACTATTCAAAATATAATAGTAAATGATCAAAGTGAAGCCGCAAAATTCTGGATCGAGTTATTAAACCATGCAAATCAGCAAACTAACATAGGTGGGGCAAACCAAATGGATGAACTTTTATCTAAAATCGTTATGAAATCATATTCAGGAAACAGATCGAATTTCTACCCCCTAATGGAATTCATTCTACGAAACAACATCACCACAGCATATCCCTTACTTCATAAGGAACTTGTATCTCATGATCATGTATTCGGTGGACAAGAATTATTTGTTTTAGCTTACTATCTCAAGCAAACTTGTGGTTCTACCACCCAACTGTATAAAAGTTTGCCCTCAGTAGTCCGTAGCGTAGTTTCAGGTCCTGTTATATTTAGAAATATAGATAACAAAGGTTATATCATTGCAGCTCAACATCAATCTTGTAAAAGTAGAGATGAATGTTATGGAAATCCTAAAAATGAGGCTTTCATTCATAGAATAACTTCCTCCTTATCTGAATCTCAAGTTATGAATAATCCAAGAGCACATTGGCAATTTCTCCCACCGATAACTATGGATATGCAAAAAGGTTTCAATGGAACCAGGATGTCTTGGGGGTTTCATATAAGAAGTGTATCTGAGGACAACTTTTTAATAGTTAAATTAAGACTGACAAGCTATTTTCTTAGAGATAATACAACTTTTGATTCTTATTATGCTGGCGAGTTACAATGTCAATTTATGCCTACTTTGACTAAAACTAAAGATAGTAATAGTAATGTAATGATGGTTGGCCTTAGAGATAAGTATATTAGTAAAACTGAATATATTTATGGGGCCAAATGGGGCAAAAAGGGGGATAAGCAAACACTAGGAAGAAGAAATCATTATGACCTTGAAGGGAAACTATGGGAGGTGACTCCGGTCATGGTGATTAAAAATGAGATGGACGGTAGTAGTACTAGTGATGAAAATGGTTTATCCACTAGTACAGAGGATAATACTGTTATGAGCGATTCAAAATGCCAGTTTTGATTTATTTTGTATATTATTTGTTCAGTTTCTATAAGATCGTTAATGTGTCATCGTATACAAATAAAAATACATTTGAGACAGTACACAATACTGTTTTTTACAAACTATTGGTTTCTCGTTGGTTCTGCTGCTTCTTGGAATTCTTTATAGTTTACAATTCTAAAGATAAGGAATGTTTACGGAAAAAGATTTTAATTATAAATTGCATCATTGTAAATAGGCCTGAAGATTCTCCCTTAGATGGATTTTTTGATGCTGTTTCCAATTCCATTTCGTAGAAAATCCTTTTCCACAAGTGATACATTTAACAGGTTTTTTACTAATTTTCATCATCATACTATTTGCTGCAGCACTTGCAGCAGAACTCGAGGTAGTTGGGGGCTGATCAACAGACAGGGATTGTAAATTCGGTAAAGACGCAGCTTCAGTCAATTTTCTCATAGAAAGATCTAAAACTTCGACATCATCAGAGCTACTTTTCATGTCATCATATGTATTATGATGACGAGCATGGCTATGGATGTAGTTGCTCTTGTCGAGGAAATAGTGCCAGTGGGACTCCCTCATGTGGGCCCTTAGTTCATCCTCAAGCTCGAAACTTCGATCACAAAAATTACATCTGCTCAGCAGAATTGGCACGCAGAGGTCCGTTCTAAGGTAGCGAGTGTCTGGGAGGGGGGTTGGGTGTATAGAGTAGTCATCAAGACTTCTTTGTTTTTGAAGGGGGAAATTGCTCTTACCTAATTAAGACAAATCAAAGAGAAGAAGTAATTTCCAAGACCAAAAACATTATAATTTTTAAGAGATTATTTGCAGTTTCAGTTTGTTTTTTAATACCTGAAGAGGGATAGACAATCGAACATGTCAAAGTGGAGGTGGCGTCTCCAGCCGTATCTAACGGTCTTTGAAAGACTTTCTCCTGGGGACTTTCTCTTTCACTTGAGCTGTCTGTAAGCCCAAAAAGGAATTTTTAATTTATTCTTTACTTTACAAAGTGGCCAGAGTGCCAGATGCATTCAAAATAACTAAGTATACCTTCACTGGATAATTTCCTTTGTAAATACTTCCTTAAAGCTTGCACAGTCCTTGAATGCGAATGTCCATCCTCCGAGTCCTGACCTTTAGGACTCAACTTATCATCCTCCTTTCCGTTGACATCACTTGTATTCGTAGTTGTATCCATACTACCCGAATCCACATCCATATCATCTCCATCGTCACAACTCCCACAACTTCCTCCACCCCCAGTTCCTCCAAAACTTTGTGAGTTCGGCCCTTGCCGTCCAATACCTCCGATACTTTTGTGCTTCTGATAAGACTGGTCTAAGGAATTACTCCGAATCATCTTCTTTCTTTCCCTTCCTACTTTTTAAACTCTTTGAACCTATTATGGAACAACAAGTGGCGATGAGGACTACTGCTATGGTAGCTAAAAATTTCTACAAAGATACCACCACAGTTATTCCTATCCTTATTGTTAGATTTTGTATCCACACGGTTAATAGGATTAGTTATAGTTAGCAGTTGTTGTTGAAGTAGATGATGCCTTATGGCTGACACCCACGGTCTCAGTGTACAACTTTCTCCTGGCATTTATAAGCCACTGCTACTCCGGCTACTGCTACTACTTCTACTGCGTGAATCCTCATATATAAGATTCAGATTAAGGAGCAAGAAGAAGGCTCAAAATTAGACAAATACGACCAAGACAGCCATGTAGACATGGGGAAAATAACTACTTACTCCAAATAAGTGCTAGTTACTGCTTTGCAATATTATTCGTAACTATGATGTAGCCGAACAAGTAGTAGTAACTTTTTATAACAAAACTTTTGCTTACATACTACTACTACTCTTATACGACCTACACAGTGAACCTATGATGATGATGGGATGCTAATACATAATAATAACAAGCAAAAAGAAAGCACTAGATATTAGTAGTAGTAGTCCTTATAATTTTTACTTCGTTACTTGTCTACTTCTAATAATGCTACTAAAAGAGTAACAACTACTTCTACTACTCTGGTCTACATATGTACATATTTTTCTAGAGTAGAAAGTAGAAAGTGAAAAGATCTACAGCTTAGTTAGTTAGTATTAGGGAAGGAAACCCCGGTCACGGAAACCGGGCTCTCTCGGGCATTTTTACAATATCCTGTGTACTTTCTTCTTCCATTGTGGGAGACTGCGCCTCATTCATAAGTATAAAATAAATTTCATATCGACATCGATAAGACAGGACATACATGTATATAGTGGGAGTTTTCATGCATAAAGCGGAATTTCTCCTGTAAAAGTATTAAGAGCAAAGGGAATGGTAAGTTGTAACAGGATTGCAGGATGATATTATTATTATTATGATTATTATGAATTTACCCCACAGGAGGGTAGGCTGGTGATGTGATGGGTTCAACTATTTAGGTAAAATAAAACCATGTATAATAGTAAAGAGTAAGGAAAGGGGTAACCAGCCTTGTAACCGGGTATCAGGAAAGCATCACACTGAGAAAGTGGGCAGTAGTGGATTTTATACAATTTACCTAAACCGAATACACATAGGCAAAGCGAGATAACTCTTTCTGTTTCTCTGTCAGGAAACAAGTACAGAAACAGTTTGGATTTTCCTTGTCCCCAGTAAACCTAATAATATCTTATTGATTTTTTTAAACCCTAAGTTACAGGACAATCTTTTGGTTACTCTGCAAGGATCATGATGATTGTAGGTTGGAATTGTATTCTGGCTTTTGGAAATTGAAATGAATCCATACTGTTTTATTATCTGGATTAATTCATTTCAAACGAGCTGTTGCATACATAGGAAATAGAATAGAACCATGAATGGTAGTGTTTTTTTTAATTTGTATTTTTTTAATGGAATGGCACAAGTATTTTCCTAACTACTGAAATGAATTCATACAACCTTATCACAATTAAGTCTAGAAAACTAATAGGTTACATAGATTATACATAATAGATGCTCGGTCGAGTTGTACCAATATGCTCTAAAAGTTTGAGACAGATTATATCTTAAAGGTTTTCACCTCTTCTGTGGCTGAAACTGTTATTGAATTGAATACGAACCGAAATAACTTCATGACAAATGATTCAATAAAAAAAATCAATATCTGAATCACTCACATATACATACAACATAGTCGTGCCAATAGATACATGGCAGTTTATTTCTGTTTTTGTAAAAGGTTTCTAGTTTCTACTGAAGACGAGAGTACATAATAATAATAATATTAAGGTTAGCTCATATTATGTCTGTGTCTGTCTGTATTCGATTATTTCTATTTCTAAATTGAGACACATATTACAATGACGTAGGTCGGTGGTACTTTTTTTTATAATACAAAGAGACTGATGATATTACATCGAGTAAATCGGATGATAATAATAATAATTGTTTTTGAGTTGCTTATCGACTCCTAAGAAGTCTTACAGACCGAGATCGTATTGAGTTTAGTGGTAATGTATGCGATTTTCTATTTTTACTTTTATTCTTATCTTATTACATTTAAAGTAATAGTATGTTTCCGTCCCAGACCAATTTCAATTCCCTGGTTCGCTGGAATCGAATTGGTTTAAATCACCCTGTACAGGAAGCACATTATCATCATAATTTTAGGAATAGGATTAACTTTAAGTTCATATTTACACCCTTGTAAATCAATTGAATAACATATATTTAAATAAAAGTACGATATTAAGTTATTTATACACATAATATATGTATAGATTATGACTATTATATATGTACATGTTTGTATCACAATTGACATCCATCACATAATATATTATTATTTTATTATTATTATTATTAATATAAGTTTATGAAAGTTTTAAGTACATAAAAGTTACGAAATTAAGGATACAGGTACAAAGTATGTTGTTGTAAAGGTAGACATAAATTAAAATTATATGTACAACTTGAAAGTTAAAACCTATTGACCAACCTATGGACCCTAGCTGCCCTTGTCTAACAAATTTACACAATTCCATTGAGTCAAAAACCGAAAGTTTTATGAGATTTTGGCAACATGAATACTCACTTAAGTTACATTTGAATTATTGATACATTTTAAACCTAAGATACTTCTTTATAATGGTAAAAAGGGAAATGAAATAAGTTAACATTTCAGCCTCGAGTACCTAATTATTAGGTAACATTAGACATAGTATCATGTATACATAATACTATTGATTTTGGTAAGTTTCTTTAGCACGGAGATAAGACATTACTTGATTATGAGGTTAAAAATTTACGTATGATTTTAGAACTAGGTACATTATATCAAAACTATTCGATTCCGATGACGATTTACATGTGATAATGATTTATGATTACGTAAGAAGTACATATATGTATGTCACAGGAACATGCAAGAATTAATTATTGATTTATCTCCTTCTTTCTAATCAAACTCTCCATTGATACAAATAACTAACCACTGGAATTAACTCCAGCAAATCGACAGCTATGTTTTTCATACAAATCCTTACCAGGAAAAGTCTTACCACAAACTTTACAATTTAAAAATGATCGTTTAATATCCGTAGAGAATGCATGAACCTGGGCATGAACTAAAAAGAACTCTTCATCAGGGAAAATATCTCCACAAACCTCACATCGGAAACAGGTTTCACCTGCATGTGAGAGGTAGTGGGTTTTTCGCCATTCTTTCTTAGCGAACATTTTTCCACAAATCTTACACTTAAACCCATTATTATTACCTGTACCATTAGATGCTTTTTTCCCACTTGGCAAATGCTTACAAGAGTGATAATCAAATTTCTCCTGTGATGAAAAACTTTCACCACAGGAAAGACATTTTTTGCTATTTCGCAATGATGAAGAATAACTAAGATTTGCATTACCACTACCCCCACCACCACCACCTCCACTGCTAACACCACTACTATAATTATTACTACTACCATTTCTGATAGGTCTCCTGTGGGCTGCCATGTGCTGTCTGTAAGTATTTTTTACAGCATACGTCTTGGCACAGAAATCGCATTTATATGGTTTTTCTCCAGTATGAACTCGACTATGTTCTTCGTGAGATGTCTTACTAGAGAGGAATTTATGACATGTTTTGCATTGGAAACGCTTTCTACCATTGTGGCTTACAACGTGAGGGTCGCTTTTAGGGATTGTTTTGTTTAAATTGGGATTTTTGTCTAGGCTTTTTGTAATAGCTATAAAATTTCTATTGGTGTGACTACTACTGTTGTTATTATTGTTGTTTTTGTTCGTACTTGACATATTATGAAGGTCGGAGGAAAGTAATAATGGAGGTGGGGGTCCTGATGGTCCCTTTTTAAGGGATGGACAGACTTGAGCCTCGGAATTAAAAAGGGTTATGGCAGATTTTCCACTAGGTGTGGAATGGTTATTTACATTATGAGCGCTATTTGGACTTGAATGGTTACTAGAATTACTATAAGAGGAATGATTACGCCTACCGTATAACTTTTGACACGTTTCGTCATGACAAAAATGCCCTAGGAGATGAATATTTGAATGGTCTACTAGAAGATCTCTGTAAGGATATGACTTGTCACATATGTCACAAACGTAGTTTATACTTAAAAGTCTATTAGATTGCTTGGAATTGATACCATTGGTATTTAGATGATTATCCTTGGAACCATTGGTGTAATGATTGATAGAGCTGGAAAACTGTTGGACGTTCGGAAGAACATGTTCTTGTTGGTGGACTTTAAGGGTTATGGAACATGGGAAGGTTTGATTACAATGTGGACATGTAAAACTAACCCCTTCGTTTCCATACGAGGGTTTATGTATCTCTAAGAAGTGTTCTCGGAGGGATTTGTTATCATGGAAGGTCTGAGGACATTCGAGACATCTCAAGAGGCCTATAATGACCTTGCTTTTGGTTGAGTTTGATGAAGAGTCATCTTGGAAGGGTGGAAACTTATCGTTAAATTCATCAGGATACGCTTTCTTCATCGCTAACGTCAGCAGTGTACTGTTATTTGATGATTTATTCCCACCTGGAATTCACAAGTAGTTATTAAAATAAAAATCAATAAATCAACAACATAACAAAACATTATGGATTAGTCCAAAACACAAGTTTCCATTATGATATTACACAAATACCGATTTCTACTTACTGGATTTTGAGCTATCGGGGAATGTAGCATTTCCCTCGGGTGATAGTTGTTCCTCAGTAAGGGCAAACGACTCCATCGATTTGTATACAAAGAGCAAAGTCTATATTATGAGCTGCTTCCCTTAACTAACAAACTAACGCTTAATTCCACTTAATGAGAAGAGTCTCTGAATACCAAGAATCTCTGAAAGTACATGGAACAGAGTTAAAACCCTTATTCTTGTTTTTTAAACACGTCACTCAATCCACACTGACTTCAATAAGGTTCTTTTGCAGAGAAAGTCGCATATGCAATGCAATAATAATAAAAATCTCCAAGAAGGACAAGTACAGCTTTAGCCTAGTGGTAGTTCTAGTAGTAGTGAAGCATTCTCTTTCCCTTATTCATGTATTTTCAGAATCTGCTTCTGTAAGTAGGTAGTAGTGGTATTGGCTTATAGTTAAGTAGAAGTTGTCCTGTGTGGTAGTAGTATTGGTCTGTGAAGGAAGGGAGATAGCAAGATGCAATTGAATAGCAAGCCAAAGTTGTTCTAACTTGTAATAGCTGTTCAACTTGAGTCACTAGTATTACTTAAATCTCTCACCCACTTTCACCGCAGGACGAAAATAGAGAGTGAATAACACTCACTCAAGGTTTTATACTTGGTTTCGTTCGTCTTTCTTGCTCCCATTTATCCGATGGTAGATGTGAAAGTGCCACTGGTATATAATAAAATTCTCCAGTATTATGATGGTAGCAGTAAGTAGTAGTAGTAGTACTAACAAAAACTTGTAAGTAGTAAGTAGTAGGTAGTAGTAGTGGCAGTAGGATAGTAGGAATGGTACACAGTAGATTGGTTTGGATTCGGTATTCGGGGAAAGTAGATTCCCAGAAATTTTAAAGGACTCTACAATACACACACGGCTGCGCCGCATCTTTCAGGAACCGAAAAACTTATCTCTTTTGATTATTTCACTCCTAGGCATTAGGGCATTATTCTTCTTGTCCGATTGAAAACATAGGTGAAGAGGCTGAAAAAGTAGTATGGGGTCGAATAAATGGCGTAAATGCATTGTAAATGTTCTAAAGTTTGAGTTTGAGGTTATGAAATGATTGATACAAAATGATGAAGTCATGATGGATGATATGGAAATGATGATGATGGGGATGACACAAAGTGCAATTATTTTGATACATCATGAGGCTGCTGCGTGACAAATTGACTCAACTAGCAGGATCACGTCCTTTAGTTTCTTGGGATTTGATCTGGTTGACAGGTATGTCTTACTTTCTATCTTTCCTAGTTCCCTAGTCCCTATGTATTCGAGGAATAATAAAAGGTGAAGAAAGAGAAATCTACTCCTTTTTGTCTGACGTGGTCTTTCTGTCTCAAGGATGCCTTTTATGTCAAATAATGATACAATGCTAAATTTGACGTGTTCATAGATTTTTGCTTGTATGCAATATATATCATGAAATGCCATGAATAAGGAGTAGGTGGGTAGGGAATATTTTTAATGAGATGGACCTTTTATCTGAAAATATGTAATTAATATGCTGGAATTTTTGTTGTTGCATTGTGATGGAACTCATAACTGTCTTATGATATTGTATTACAGTCTACAGTTAACTCCTTCTCGGGTTTCAACTCCAAGAGAAAGTCATTAGTTTTAATAAAGAAAAGAGTATGTATATCCATGCCCATTGAATTGAAAAAATTCTGTGTAATGTTATGTAATAATTTTATTATATATTGTGTAATGTAATTTGATTTAATTTATTGAATACCATTAAATCTAGGAGATTATGTATGCATTATGTGTATAATTAATTGGATAAAAAAAAATGGTAGAATTGTTTTTTAAATATCTCGTTTCACGTGTTTTTGTAATGTTCGTAATCAAATAAAACTTTTTGTGGTAGAATTTTTCAAACTTTGACTGAAATTTAAATCTACTCAGCGTTTAAAATGCATTTCCATTTTTGTTTCTTTGTTTTATACATGGCATACCCTTTGTGTATGTCATGGGAATAATAAGTATGTGAATGTGAGCCAATATGGAATGTTTTGATGTGCCTATAAAAAATACTGCGAGTTATAGCCCCCTATTACACGCAGTACTAGATGCTGGGTTTTTTAAATTAAAAAAACATTGCGTTCTATACAAAAGGGCATACTAACTGTAGAGTTAATGTTAGTTCCTATGAAGTGGATGTTGATAATTAAAAAACTGTTAACCATACCAGGTTAATTCAACGATCGAAGTAGAGCTTTTATTTGGAACCACAAAATGAATAACTATGAATATTCATTTCCATATAATGTACAAAAGGGTATACAATACATACGTGTTTAACAATATTACAAAGAAAACTTCAACAAGACTTAACATTGATACGAAACTTAACTACTAACTATGCATATTATATCATATATTAAATTAATAATTTTTATCATTAACCTTACTAGATACTTTTTTCAGTATGTATGAAGGTAAGAAAGCAAGTGTAGAAAGGTACCGTGATATATTATTTTTTATACCTTATTTTATACGAAATTCTGCTGGTATTTGTGCTTGCCTAATATTTTTCTTTCTTTTAATTAATGCGGATCTAGTTTAATTATTTACCTATTTGCTTTGCTACAACTGAATCAGCTTATTTTCTGCTAATTGTTTTTTTCGCGATGAAGAATATTAAGCTTCTAAGCATGGTTCTTTTATATCAGACCTATTTCACATTTGCAACAATTCTACAGTTAGTCAATTATATTATGAAACTTCGGTAGTTGATTTATTTCCTGAACTGTGTGAACAATAATTTTGGCTAATTTTCTAGTTGCAATAAAGCCAGTGTTATTCTACACCCTTAAAATTGGTTTAATGATGCAAGCCAGCATATCGAATACATAGTAGAAGCTTTCATTTTTACTTTACATACAACTGCTGATTTGCATAGTCATTACTGAAACTAAAATTAAATTATAGATATTCTGTAGTATTATTTAATGTGTAAATAATAAATTAAATTTCTGTAGCGAAACGGACGATGGTATTATTATTATTATTTAAGTAAATATTAATTGAAGTGGTGTTTGATTAATTATTATTCTTCAAAGCAGAGAGAAAACGATACGATTTTTTCTCGTACCGTTTAAGTATATCAAATGGTTTAATTAAGAAGTGCTGAGACGGAAAACTGATTTGAAACAAGACGTAAGTCAAAAGATAGAAAAATTAGGAAAGTATCAAATAATCCAGACTTTAATTGTAATAATATTTGTTTTGTGTGTTGGCCGAAGACTTGAAAAGTACAATCAAATTGAGTCTACCAATCCCTTACTTACAATAGTCAGGTTATTGGATAAGCGTTACTTTATAATAATAGCTATTATAATTTCACGTGTGATCCTCAGTATTTTCACCCCATTTTTTACAACCTATGGGTTACCAGTTGGCTAATCCAGGTTTATTAAGAGTCATGAAATAGATTTGTGAGGCACCACCTCCTTTGGCGGATGAGAAGAAGACTTTGTCATTCCTTTCACAGAGGAACTTCAGCCGTTGACTCTTTTTATGCATGAAGACGCCGTCCAAATGACCTGTTTCAACTGACCTGATCTCAATGGCTTTCTGACCCCAGCCCATCACTTGACCCGTTCCAATATATGCTACAGAGCTTGGTAGTTCACCCCATTGCAAAACAACTGACTTGGAAATCTAAAGAACACAACGACCAAATGAATATCATTCAAGCTATTACAATCCTGACTTAGGTTAGAAGAGGTACCTTTCCGCTTGTTGAAACATAAACTCCCTCATTATCGTAGCACAACAGCAATTGCAAGCCGTTGGAATTAGGCAGGGTTACTATACAATGTGGAGTGATTGGTCCTTGACTCTGTTGACGATAAAAGTCACATTAAGATCTTTACTTTCTCTGTTGTTAGTTAGTTGCCTACTTAAAATAGGATCCCATCACTAATTTTAATAATACGTTGGTAACTTACATGTTTGGGCGCGTAGAGATCATACACTGAAGCTGAATCTAAATCAATTGCATGGAATCCCTGAGCAGAGCCGTAAATGACTTTAAGCCTAGAACCCTCCTCTACTGTAAGATCAACTAGAAGTGGTTTGTACAGAAGGTCGGAAAATGCTTTGAAAGCCATGAACTTGTGGTACGGTTTAGGAGCCCAAGCATAAATCTCTATCGCATCTCTCAAAGCAATGACCAGGAACTTGATGCGCTCATACTTCACTATTTTGAAATGTGTTGCTCCCTAAAATAGAACATTTCCTCAAATTAAATGTAATAGAGACAATGATAAATAACAGGCATTCAGTGACAAACGAACCTGAAGTTCGCCAACATTAATGTATCCATTTCTACGCTCTCCTTCTCCACCTTCAGTCCTAAGAATCTTGCCTTTTAGCCACGATAAGTAATAAACCCGAACACGGTTTTTCTTTCCACTGATTGTCACCAGAATGTTCTGGCCTTCCAATACCTAATTTAAGCAAAGACAGGATATGATTATTAACAAATTAATCCAGAGCAAGGTATTCCTTTCGTAATAGTTATCCATAGGTACATACTTCCATTTGTTGGAATCTTCGCCTACTAATCAGCTGATAAACCTTCCCTTGTCCAGATCTGTCAAGAAGCATCAGTCCATTTTCCGTACCAATAAGGAGGTTCACACCCCATAAAGCAGCGCATAGTATTTCACTATTGAATCTATGAAAACATAAGCCATTCGAAATTAGTATTGATACCATCATGAGCAAATTATTTTAACTGAATGAGACGAATTAAATAAGGTGTATTGCTTTTAATTACCTCTTCTTGTACTTTCTAATTTCCGGAGTGTCACTGTTTTGCGCAGGATTAATACCCTCAACATTGACGTTGATTGAAGGCCTCGAAGGAGATGATGAGGCTGACGATGAATTTGCAATCTGATTGAAACCAAAAGTAATGAATGATTTTTGCTTTGGACCTTGTCCTATTTGATGCGGAGATGGATGGATTGGATGTGGAGGTGGAACTCTCTCACGGTCACGACCCATCTGTAAAACGAAAAATTAAGTCTGGTTAGTACGGGTTGCATTCTATGAAAATAGCAAATTTAATGCATAACGTAAAACAAACTTTGCAAACCAAAAATAATAAAAACCACAAATACAGAAATCTTTGAAAGGCTAAATAAAAGATAACCAAGTTAATGTTTCAAGTTCATAACCTTACCCATTGTACATCTCCAAATAGTTGTTAGCATTTTTAATGATTTAATGTATTTAAATAAATAGAATTAGTTTAACTTTTACAATGCTTCCTATCAAGTACCGTGAAATAATTAAATGGCTTATTAAAATTGTAAAAAACTCTTACGTCTTGATCCGATGTTTGAGGAAGTAAGTCAGGCAGTACTGAAGTCCTTGCCCCTGGAACTTCATTTCCAGATCTTGGAGGTCTCCTTGTGACTAATGTACCTTGACTTTCATCCGGAGTAGGTGGTAGAGGACGTGAAGGCCCTGTTTCAGGAAGAGGACGTGGTGCTTCAGATGCTAGCAGAGTCCCATCATTTCTTTTCTTCGGCACAAATTCCACTTCCTCTTCATCGTCATCCTCAACCTCCTCTGGCTCTATGGCTCCACGTGGAGTTGGAGGTAGAGGCCGACTAGGAGGAGGAGGTAGTGCATCTGGTACAACGATAAGTCTTGATGGAAGTGGAGGTCGCGAAGGGGGGCCTGGTTCCTCGACTTGCAGTGCCTTCAGTTTTACATAGTAGATACATGTATTTTTTTATGCTTTTAAATCTTTGACACATTTCAGTTCAGACATAATTATAATCGTAAATCAAGATACCTGGAAGTTTCTTCTTAATGTATTCTCTTTTGGCTTAATCTCTTCACCACGTTCACCTGGCTTGTCTTCTGATTCTTCATCCTCATCTTCTTCATCAGAAAACCTAGAAATCATACAAAGCATTATACAATCACCTCTCATCTTCATTATCATTAGCCTCCCTCCCACTTGATTGTCATTGCTTCAATAGATAGATAACGACTTGTAAAAATCTGCATACCGTCCTTTCTCATTCTTATTCTGCTGACTTCTCTTTTTGCAACGATCGATGTGATCCTTAAGCTGAATCCTTACTTGTCTTTCAGTCGGTTGATCCCGTATAAATGGATGCTTGAGTAACTGATCCGTGGGTGGACGCTGTGTGTAATCCTAAAAGAGATGCAGACAAGGATTAGCACACTCATTTAAATTTCAAATCACGTTTTTCTCCAGCTTTTGATTACAATTGCAAAGTACAGTTAATTCTTTGTATTGATTAAGCCGTCTTTCTAGAGAATACTTAAGCTCAATAGTCTCTGTCTCAAACAAAAGAGTCTTCATTTCATGAGTATTGATTAAAATCATACCTTCACAAGTACTGTTTCAATAAATGAATGGAATCTTTTGGACCATCGCTTTGACTTCAGTCTAGGCGGAGGGTTTCTAGGAATCAAGAAAAGCGCCCTCATAGGATGCATTTCACCTACATAAAGCAACAATACAATTTCAAACCTCATTTCTAAAATGCTTACATTCTGTATACACAGTACATTCGTTTATACACAACTTACATAAAGGTGGCTGGGATTCAGCCATTTCTATTGCAGTTATGCCCAAAGACCAAAGATCACTTCGGTTGTCATAAGTTGCTTCTGGGTTTTCGTCACAGGCAATGACCTAATGAAACAAAGATGTTTATTTTTTTACTCGATCCTTAATTAACTCTTAAAACAATAAACATGTCCACACAAATAATTTAACTATACCTCTGGAGCCATCCAATAAGGAGTTCCGATAAAGGTATTACGTCTCCCAATAGTTCTATCCAATTGTGCAGAAACGCCAAAGTCAACTAACTTAACTTCCGCATTCTCTGTGAGCAAGACATTCTGACCCTTAATGTCCCTGTGGATTACTTTGTTAGCGTGAAGGTGAGACAAGCCTCGAAGTATTTCTCTGCATACATAAGCAATCCATTCCTCTTTCAAGGACTGTCCTCGCGTTGATTTCACTAGATCTGTGATACTTCCGGCCCCACAATACTCCATAACCAGCTAAAATTTAAAAACTCTCAATTAAATCAGCAAATTTATCAGGAAATCTTTCTTTATTGGTAGCATTTGCTTCGTCATATAAAAAGTCCTTACCCATAGCTGATCGTCCCTACCCGGTGGAGACTTTTTAATAAACGCACCATAATATGTGGCAATGTTCCTAAATTATAATGAAAAAGTTAAGCATAATACCCACAAGATTTATGCTCCTGAAACTCCTATTCATTATAATTTTAAAGTCTCTACATACCTATGATGTGAATATTTTTTTAAGACATTTATCTCCAGTTTTATTTCTTCTTCTTCATCCTCCGTAACATCCATAACCTACAAATAGAGAGTTTCATAACGCAAAAAGTAAATGAATGAGCTGTACTATTTGTTTACATAGTGAACTTTGCTTCCGTTTCCTTCTAAAGCAAATCTTACTTTGATAGCAGCCAACTGTCCAGTCTTTGTATGTCTGCCTTTGTAAACCTGCCCGTATGTTCCATTTCCAACAACCTCGATAAGCTCGAAGATCCCGGCTGGGTCCTGAAATAAATAAACATAACATTCAGACATGTTAAAGATCATTATTAAAAATCCAAAATCGCAGTGATTGTAAAATAAATTAATGCTAAATATGCTTAACCTAATTCAAGACTTCATCAACTTAAAAGTGAAGTACAAGTACAATAGTCACAATTACAAAGCACTGTCATCCCTTTCATTTCATGCTAAAAATGCTGTTTCATCAAATAATCCTCACAATCTCTCCCCTCTTCATCCTCATTCCTTTTACATGTAAATTTACACAAATAAGCAAACTCTACGCAACAGAGGAAAAGTAACGCATTTTTGTACAATATGTTGAAACTAATGGTTTTTTGCCAAGAACTTGAGTGAGTTAATGATATGCTTTTCAACTCACAAAATGATCCTATAAGTTTAATGTTTTTGTATGTATATATGTATTTAGTGTAAATATCTACATTTATATGAGGCGTGTCATGACATGACATGATACAGAGTAGTAGTACAAAAGATTAAAAAAGAGAAACCCAAGTTAATTTAATGAAATGCATTTTGATGAATTAAAATGCAAATTAGCGAGACTTTACTTTCCAGGTTGATGAAATATCGTGCTGCAGTGTATCAAAATGTAATAAATGCAATTGCTATACTTATATTTTAGCTTTCTGCCTTTCCTATGGCAAATTCCCATTTTTTAACACGTTGAAATTAAAGCCCTTCTCGCATTGTTAAAAAAAATTGTGCCTCTAATCTACTTAGGGTTATAAAGCCGACGGAAGTAGATAACAAACTGGAAATCTAAGGTTATAATAAATTCAATCTTTATGTTGAATTATCATAATAATCCACCTCTAAATATGTTTAGAGGTCATGATATCTGATTGAGCTGTGTCTGATAATTATTAGTCAAACTTCAACTAACCCTTGACACTCGGTCTCAATTAAGAGTTTTTTTGTTAAATTTAAATTTAACACGTTAATACCAAGGTCAGACAATGCCACCCTTAAGTCAAAATATTGACTGTAAAAAAAGCAACCATTTTTCATTAGATTTATTAACTGAAAGGTAATACTATTCTACTTCTACTGCTATTTACACACTAACTCAGTAAGGAAGATGAAATAATAAAAAATACAAATGCACGAGCTTTTAGAGACCTACATATCTACATCTCAAGTAAATTTTAGTTTATTCTAATTCGTCTTGCTAAGTTAGCTACTGTCAAGCTTAAATATGCCATTACATTAGTCATCTGATTTTTCCCTTGAAAAAAATACACCCATTTATTATCATTGCCACTTTAAGAAAACTATTTTTTTCTACATTTATTTTTATTGCATGTATTCTTAAAGCGTAAGTTGAATCTAATTCTTTTTACTTAAATAATAAACCTCAGGAAGACGTGAAACGATTGATTCAAAATCCTAAATGCTTTTATACGGATAGAAAAATCTTAACTATTTAACACGATGGAAAATAAAGGCATATAAGGCATATTAATTTTTTCTGTCACTCACTCGTTCTTTCATTTACAACTGTTTTGTGTTGGATTCAGCAATTTTAACTTCATTCAACGACTCAAGCACTTAATAATGCTTGACAGAGAACAGTGTTAGTTAACCGTGTAAACCCAACCTTCAAATCAGTTTCATTGCATTGTCAAAATTGTATTTTTTTCAAAAAGAAAATTACATTATCCCTGAGTTGAAGTCAGTAATACGTGAATCAAGGCTGAATAACAGGAGATTAAGCTGAATTGAATTAAAAACTGCAATTCGACAAAAATAATCTTTAAAAAACATAAATAAATCCTACTTTGTAGTAAAAAATGTTCATATTATACGTAATCAATGAGAATCAATTTTGAGATAATTGAGACTACAGGCTGCAGGTTTTTTGGGAAAAATTACCACTAAATTAGCACTTTTATTGCCAATAAGATAAGACAAACTAATCAATCAAACAAACTTAATCATATTTAGTATTTAGTATAATAAGGTAGGTATATAGAAGAGTAATAAAATAAGGTAATTCATTAGATTCTGGCTTGTCTCTCTAGCTGCAGGCAGAAAGCATGCAAAACTGTGATAATAAAACCTGACAGCTTAACAAAGTGAGGTATTTGCTGATAATTCAGATAAAATAGAAAAATTAAAATCTAGACTTCAATTAAAACTAGTATAGATTATTAGATAGATATTTTTTTTTACATTGTAAATTCCTCATTGAAATTAGAAATGAGAAAATGAGTAACACTTTGACTTCAGATAGATACTAAGATACTAAACAATGTAACTAAAAAGATTGAGGTAGATCAAGAAATATCTTGTGACTAATCACAGTTGATTTAATTTTCTTAAGAATTTTATTATACTGCTTTACAAATTAATATGTCAGTTCGTCATGGTACAGGAAAACCATGTATCATTCTTCGATCGACATTTCTATTATTATTGTAAAATGAAATTAAACTACTAAAGGAAGATTTTCGATTGGTGATTATCTGATTATTAAAATTAAAAGGGTTGTATTCAATTCGATGGTTCTGATTTGAT